>MU158718.1:2128762-2173202 GCA_015888305.1 Antheraea pernyi
TAAATGCCGTATATGTTCATTGTGCTGCTCATAATTTAAATCTAGTACTCAATGATGCAGTGAGAGAGGTTATTGATATGCAAAACTTTTTAGAAACAGTTCAACAAATTTATAATTTTTTTGGGCATAGTATCAAAAGATGGAATATTTGATCAAGTTTTATATCTAATAAAGAAGTGAGTCTTCAATTCTTCAATAACATTAAAAACATTAAACCCTACTGATGGGCAGGACGTTATGATGCCGTTTAGCTTTAAAAGTTCGGTTTGTTGAAGTCCAAAAAGCACTAACGAAAACAATTCTGTTAAATTGCAAATCAGATAAAAGAAATGAAGCTGTTTCACTCAAAAAGAAGATCGAAAACTACAATTTTATTATGTTATTGGTTTTCCATTGCAAGATCCTACTTACTATCGACACAGCCTCTAAAGCACTTCAGTCTAAAGCCGCCGATCTTTCAAATGCCTTAAAACGTTTAAAAATTGATGTAGAAGAATTGGAAAGAAGAAGAATTGGAATTAAACATGAATTTAAAAATTTAAATATGGAAGCAATTAGTTTGGCAGAAAAATGTTCCATCATCCCTGAATTTTCTAAAACTTATCAGACGAAAGTAAAACGCCATTTTGATGAGCTTTGCAAAGATAAGCGTCTCCAAGATCCGGAAAGTTTGTTCAAAGTGAACATATTTTATCGAGTATTGGACATCATTATAAACCAACTGAAATCGCGTTTCCTTCCAATGAATGAAATTGTTTCAAATTTCAGTGTTTTGCAGCCTTCCACTTTAAAAGTTTCTTTCTATTAAAAAAGCTCTAGAATTTGTTGAGATATATAAAAAAGACAAATGAATCATTTGGCAGAGAAATTCTGTTTTCGATCCACTTTCACAGACGAAATAGAAAAATCTTCGTGTATTAGAGACCTTGCTGATTTATTAATATTAAAAAATCATTTGATGTCCTGCAGCTTTCCCGAAGTATGCGTACTGCATTAATGTTAATTTTTACAATTCCTGTGACTACAGCTAGTGCTGAACGATCATTTTCAAAACTAAAATAGATAAAAACCTATTTTAGAAACTCTATGAGACAAGACAGGTTATGTAACTTGGCTATTCTATCTATTGAAAATTCTATAGCCCGATCTTTAAACTTTGATGATGTTATAGATACTTTTGCAGAACAGAAAGCTCGAAAAAAAGATTGTTCCTAATAAATATCTTATTGAAATTAAATTTTTATTTTTATTTCATTGTAAATGTATGCAGGTTTCCTCACAATGTCACCGAAAAGCTAACGAATAGATGATGAATGCATTGAGATATTATGTTCTATGGATGAATGTGAAGTTTCCAATACGCATTGGACTAGCGTCTGTACTATAGACCATTCCCTCTCGCCTAAGAGAGGAGGCCTATGGCCATTAGTGGGACATATACAACGTGTAATTCTCGAAGTTTATTCAAATTAAACTGAGTACAGCGTGACGATTTTTACTGATAGGGCCCCATCAAAAGAATTTGCCACGGGCCCCAGATGGTATAGTTACGCCACTGGTCTCATTAGTCTATTTAATGGGGAGAAGTGGCCCAAATTCGTGCGAGATCGTTTTTCATAGAATAGTTTGTAATTGCCTGATCGCGGTATCCGAGAAGGTAACGTAATACACTCTTGTGATAGTAGTAGTGGCACGTCCAAGATGCTATTTACCAATTTAAATAAAAATACCCTGTCTGAAAGTTCTCTTCGACCTTTAAGGGTGATCATTTTAAAATATTTTAATCGATCGGAATAGCTTTTGAGTTTATTAGTTAGATTAGTATAAATTAGTATAAATGCAGATAAAATATTGTTCAAAATTTTTGGGATAATATATTACTTATAAAGTTATAATCGTGGATTATTGACCGAATATTTTACATATTATATTTTGCACAAGTCAAGTAAATAGGAAATGATATACGTATATATGAATATTGAAATGTAACAAAAACATCCTGGAAATTAATATCTATATTATTTAAACATTGAAGTCATCACACGTTATTATTAATAATATTGGAGTTATTTAGTAGGAGTAGTGGACTTTATATTCTATTCATAATCTTGTGGTATCTGGCTCTATATTTTGTAATATTGGTGGGATTTATCATAATATAGTTTTGTTGTTGTGCACAAGTGAAATGGATCGGAAATTATACCACGGAGCATGGATTCTGACTTAGCACAAAAACTCCCTGGAAAGTTCTAACAAGACGGCCACCATGTTGTTATTTCATTAAAATGATCGCAAGAAACTTGTAATATTATTACCTACTCGACAATGGCAGTAATAATCAACAAGAAGGTTGGTTACCAAAAATAAAATAGAATAGAATACCCGTTTGGTAAGAGAAATAATAATCTTTAATGAGGTTTGATTGCCAGAATAAGACTTTTTCTACCAATCTCGGAATATGTATTTGCCTTAAGTTCGTTCATTTAACTGTGATTTAGCTTCTGTTTCAAAGTATATACAAATTATATATGTGCATTTCAACCAGAAAAAGTTTCGCAGGTGCAACGACAATTAGTAAATTCAATTTCATCTTTTTCTTTAATTCCTTCATCATCCATAAAATCTTCACTTCACAAATCTTCCATAAAATACAAAAAGGTATGTAAAATATAGTTTTAGATTAAATTATTACTGAACTTTGTAAGTTTGACCTCATATCCGTCGTGTCATGTTAGGTACAATGACCGGATAATATAAGCAAAATACAAAAGAATGAGAGCGTAATCACGGAAAGCTACATTCTAATTAAATTCTGGTTAGATCAAGATTGTCGAAACTTATTTATTTGAATGTCATTATTCACTTCATTTACAACTAGCTGAACCCGCGACTCCGTCCGCGTGGAACCTAATCTAAAAAAAACTGACGAATAAAATCAACTGAATATATTAAGTTCATTTACTTATCTACCTTTCTCTCGTACTTAAGTCACGTCGTCATTGAAACTAGAATAGCTTTGGATAGAATGAACCGATTTTAATGAAACTAAGACTAAATGATGCTCAAGGATTTGTTCTATTTCTTGGCGATGTTTTATGGTGAACGCAGTCCCTATTTAGCAGTGATGCGTGTACAAACAAGCAGAGAGGCAGATATATTTCTAAAAATGTTTGAAATGTATTTTATTACTTATTACGAGACACCTACAACAAATTTCCCCAAAAATCTAAAAAGGACAGACACGTTTATATTCTTATTATATGTATAGACTAGCGGGCCCTGCAGACGTTTTCCCGCCTTGATAATAAAAGAAACATTAACAAATTATATACCAAAACCTTCCTCATGAGTCACTTTATCTATTGATGAAAACAACATGAAAATCCTTTCAGTAGTTTTTGAATTTATCGCGAAAAGATAGACTCGGCAGAGGACTTTGTTTTAAAATATGTAATGATAGATATAGAAGATTTAATTAGTTTTACTGCGAATTTATACTATTGTACAATTATAAATTTGGAATTATATTATGAACTTGTGTTCGCATCGACTTTAAATAGATTATTAGGTAGCGTATATACCAATATTATTTTTAATTTTATAAACTGAATAGGTAAGAAGTATTGACAAGAATTGTGTTATTTATTGTCTTTCCAACAAAGAATCTTCGAAAAGGTTTGTAATTGACGAAGTAAAATAAATGTAAGTAATGACGTAGTAATAAGGTAATAAAAGTTTTAAAAAAACAAACGATATGAGTAAGTACCTCCTTTTTAAAGTCAGTTAAGAACTAAAACTAAACTGGTAGATATTTAGTAGATACTACTAATTAATAAAACACTTAAAATTCATAGAACCAAGCACATATTTCAGATGTACCGAATTACATATTCTATATATGAGGCATATATAATCAAAGACAGCTAAGTGCCACGAGTTCTAAAAATGAACTGAGTATGGAGCCATCTAGTCTATCTTTGGTTGCAAATCACCATTTAATTCCTACAAGAAACAAAATACAGCTAGCCTTTTAATTTTCGTTTTAAAATTGATTTTGGGATCAAATACATTTATTTAAGTACAACCAAGTCATCAAATAAGAAGTAAATTAAGAATAAAATACAGTTAAGGGATTTGCATTTTTTAATTTCTTGAACTTCTCTTTTAGAGCAGATGGCCATAGGCAGGCAAAACCAATAGCATATGCCACTCCCTATAATTGAAACTTTGAAGATAAGTAAAACTCCAACTCTGAGAATAGATAAACATTTTTTTTGTTTCCTGCAAATTTGGTCTCTATGCACTTAGCTGTTTTTGATTTTATATGCCTCATATTTAGAGCGTACGGTTGTACCAGTATGCGAAAATATTTACGATTTGGTATTGTAACCATGAACATGACACTGAGAACGAAATTCAAATTGTGCCGTACATAAGGTTTTCATTTTGTTTTTATTGCCTTCACATTGTCCATGTACAAAATTTGATGATCTCGAAAAATAACCTCAAATATTAGAAACGGCTAAAGTTGGATTCAACTCATTTTGAAATCTAACGACTCAATTTGAAAGTTAGATCCGCACCTGCAGAACGAAGTTTTATGAAAGACTCTATATTAAACTGTTATTTGAAGTTAATATGGAAGCGAATATCCAACTTCTGAGTAATAATGCAAATACTAAATTCAGTTTATTTGTATGTTTATTACGCTTTAACACCTCTTCTACTAACTCACCTTCACTATTACACTTTAATCTCCTGAAATTTTGCATAAACGCGGTTAGAGATACATTTTCATCCAGAAAAATTAATTAAAATCTACAATAATGCGAGCCAAAACTAGTTTTTTATATTTGTTTTTGAAATGAAACTTCTTATGGCACAGTAGGGAAAAATTAGCGTAATCATTTGTATTTGTGTAATTTTTTTTTATATCATAGGAGGCAAACGAACAGGTGGATCACCTGATGTTAAGTTATCACCACCGTCCATAGACACTTGGAACACCAGGGGAGTCGCAAGTGCGTTGCCAGCCTGTATTTGGGGGAGGGGAGGGCAGGTGGGAACAAAACGAAACAATGAAAGCACTACCTATTACTTCACGTCGATTTTCTGTGGTAGTACCGCGGGCGAGCCGACCCATTCATGCTGAAACTAGTAATAGCTTCAGAACGGCTCTACTACCTACCAACAGTATGTGTAAGTGTCTGTCTGGGTCTTAGTATCCCAAAATGAGTAAATGTATAGTTACGTATTTAGACTATGAGCCTTCGTATAGTATATAATTTATAAGCACTCTCATAAATAATGTAAAACCACTTAATCCGTGTTTACGCACTGATATACGCACACACACTGCTTTTATTCTGCTATGAATCTATTCGACCACATCCGAATCTTCAACATATCACCAGAAACATGTCTTCTAATTCATCAAAACATATTAACTGTGATATTCAGAAATATTTTAAGTAATTTCATTTCTCAGTAAATAGTAGTCATCAAAATATTATTTTAAATTACTTGACAACCTTATAAATTCTAAGTAACTAATAAGGTTATCACGATAGAGGAATTGTACTATAAACTTATTTATTTACAATTTGCTTAGTGTTTAGACACACATATATATTATTCGCCATATATATAGACATAATATATCGTTAGACTTAGTTGTTCGTAGATATTTGATTAGAGATGATTGTTTTATGGTTATGCTTGGCACTCCACGGAGTTGTCGCCCAAGTGGACAGACCTCATATAATACTTTTCGTTTCCGATAATGTGGTAAGTCTGTTATTTTATTTACGTTCGTTTTATTTAAAATTTCTATCGAAAATATATATTACCGCTTAGTAGGGAGTGGTAGTGTAAGATTTTCGTTTATTGAAATGGAAACTTCTTTAGGCGCGTTGAGCGTATTTTTTTTTGGCAGGAGATAAACTTATAATTTCACGTCATGGCATGCTAGTAAGCGTGACCGACTGTATTGCGCTTGCACGACTTGCGTCAGACTGCGACGCGTAGTATAATCATGCGTGCATCTAATTTTGATATTTTGTATTGAGATTGTGCCGCACATCATATGCTTAATTAATTAATAAACAGTATAAAATAATATATAATTATTATTCGGAGTGCCAATAGATGTGAAAGAGAGACTAGTGATAATAATTTTAATTTACAAATTATGAATTTAAATAATTCACACTATAATTAATTTAAAAATTCAAAGCATAACAGAGTTATTCCATTGTTTTGAGTTTTTACATGTGCCCGCAGTCCTTATGACTGCTTAGACTTTTTATTTCTTTAATATAGCATAAGAGACTTTCGTTCATTTACGGTTAAGACGTATATAAATCTGTTAAATTTTAAAAATAGTAGCCTATTGTTGACCGATTTCTAATTGTACTATTTCTAAAGTTAACTAACATAGCTGTATAACTATATTTGTATGCATGATATCAGTTATAAACAACTAGGTATAAGCTATAGTGATCGCTCAACATTAGGTAGGCTGCACAGCTTACATGATGTTAGTTATAAACAGCTATAAGCTATAGTGATCACTTAACATTAGGTAGGCTGCACAGCTTACATGATGTTAGTTATAAACAGCTATAAGCTATAGTGATCGCTCAACATTAGGTAGGCTGCACAGCTTACATGATGTTAGTTATAAACAACTAGGTATAAGCTATAGTGATCGCTCAACATTAGGTAGGCTGCACAGCTTACATGATGTTAGTTATAAACAGCTATAAGCTATAGTGATCGCTCAACATTAGGTAGGCTGCACAGCTTACATGATGTTAGTTATAAACAGCTATAAGCTATAGTGATCGCTCAACATTAGGTAGGCTGCACAGCTTACATGATGTTAGTTATAAACAGCTATAAGCTATAGTGATCGCTCAACATTAGGTAGGCTGCACAGCTTACATGATGTTAGTTATAAACAGCTATAAGCTATAGTGATCGCTCAACATTAGGTAGGCTGCACAGCTTACATGATGTTAGTTATAAACAGCTATAAGCTATAGTGATCGCTCAACATTAGGTAGGCTGCACAGCTTACATGATGTTAGTTATAAACAGCTATAAGCTATAGTGATCGCTCAACATTAGGTAGGCTGCACAGCTTACATGATGTTAGTTATAAACAGCTATAAGCTATAGTGATCGCTCAACATTAGGTAGGCTGCACAGCTTACATGATGTTAGTTATAAACAGCTATAAGCTATAGTGATCGCTCAACATTAGGTAGGCTGCACAGCTTACATGATGTTAGTTATAAACAGCTATAAGCTATAGTGATCGCTCAACATTAGGTAGGCTGCACAGCTTACATGATGTTAGTTATAAACAGCTATAAGCTATAGTGATCGCTCAACATTAGGTAGGCTGCACAGCTTACATGATGTTAGTTATAAACAGCTATAAGCTATAGTGATCGCTCAACATTAGGTAGGCTGCACAGCTTACATGATGTTAGTTATAAACAGCTATAAGCTATAGTGATCGCTCAACATTAGGTAGGCTGCACAGCTTACATGATGTTAGTTATAAACAGCTATAAGCTATAGTGATCGCTCAACATTAGGTAGGCTGCACAGCTTACATGATGTTAGTTATAAACAGCTATAAGCTATAGTGATCGCTCAACATTAGGTAGGCTGCACAGCTTACATGATGTTAGTTATAAACAGCTATAAGCTATAGTGATCGCTCAACATTAGGTAGGCTGCACAGCTTACATGATGTTAGTTATAAACAGCTAGGTATAAGCTATAGTGATCGCTCAACATTAGGTAGGCTGCACAGCTTACATGATGTTAGTTATAAACAGCTATAAGCTATAGTGATCACTTAACATGAGGTAGACGGCACAGCTGTTTCCTAAATTTTTTGAATATTAACTTTTAGTCGCGGCTTCTTTGGCGTTAATGTAGCATTTGAAAATAAGATACAGTCCATCTGAGAGAATTTTTAAAACTGCACAAGTCTTACAAGTCTTTCTATAAGAAAAATCAAATCTTTTTACTTTATAATATTACTTAAGATTTAGAACAAAGAACGTACAGAAATTCTCTAACTGTAACGTTTATTTATGTTAGTCTGATAAATAACAACATATAATTATAATAATACAAATTTATAATAATTCCACTGTTGGGCAAAAGTCCCTTCCGAGGGAAGGTACGGATATAATCACCACGACAACATTAGCAATTGGGTTCAGAAATCCAGTTCTATTTTTTTGCTATACATACAGTATACATAGGTATAGTAAGTCGTGGTTTGACCTGTAGAATATCATTCCAATATCCGCAGGTTCGACCCTGACATGTACCAACGAATTTTTCGGAATTCGCGTACGTTTACTAATTTAAATTGGTAACAATATCGGCTGACGGTGAAGGAAAACATCGTGAGGAAACCTGAACCTGAGAAATGTTCTTGTAGTAGTACCATATGTGAGAAAACATAGTACTGTGGATTTTTCAGAGTTTTAATTAGCCAATACGTCGTGGGCTGATGTGGTGATTAGCCCATACGTCCCTTCGACCCTGTAGTGGGTCTCTTACAGGCTGATGATACTGTGATACTACAAGAACACTACTCTCGCTTCCTAATGATGTTTTCTTTAACCTTCAGCCAATAGTGTTGTCAGTTTTAATGTAGGAATGTTTTAATTTACGAAACATTTGTTGGTACACTCGACCATCGCAATATTGATTTTATACGCTGCATATGTTTCGTTGACCATCGCGCTTTAAATATAATAGTACGTTATAAGAAATCATACCGTATACTGTTTATGAATCTAGAAATTCTGATGTTATATGATGATCTGGTCTAAGATTGTAAACACGCTAAGTATAAAGGAAGACTGGCTCTCAAGTGTCGGGACATAACCACGGTAGCTAGCCAGACGGACATAGAAAAAATTCTGGCACCATGCTACGGTTACATCACGAAGTTTTCCTTCGCCGAAAACTCCGACACGGTCGTAAGGATTCGAACCTACTGAGCTATCATCGCTTCAAATCCGTCCATTTTGTTTTAAAATTTCTCATTATCCGATTTGGTGCACCTTTATAATTTGATCAAACCCATAATGTATTTATTCAGATGTGGAACAATGCTGGTTTCCGTAACTCTGACCAGCTTACACCGAACCTGGACGCGTTGGCACATTCTGGTCTAAAACTAGAGAACCACTACGCGTCACCGATCTGTGCTCCATCCAGATCAGCATTAATGACTGGGAAACATCCTGGACATACTGGTATGACATATGATCATTTATTTTTACACTTTGCTAGCTGAGTTAGTCACGCGTTGCTATGGCTCAGTTATTATATGTTAAATTAAAATTATAATAAATAATTTGGTATTATGGGGTAATGAGTGGACCTAAAAACTGTCAGGGTAAATAACGGAAAATAAAATTAAAATACTTTACATAAAATTTTACATAGCTTTTATGAGTTTAATGAGCTATTTTGGACAACTGACGCCACATATTGCATCCGTGCGTAGCTAGGGCGCGTTGCTAATATGGAAGTAAGAGCTATTAATGTTAAAATTAATTTTAATTTCGAAAATTAACAAATAACGGTAGTGGCGACGAACTTAACTGTTTATATTGATTATTTTATAGAAAGGTGTTTATTTTTATAACCATAAAGAGTGTTTCTATCATAACCCAGTCCGATTATAATAATCAAAAGTAATTTCCAGCATTCGAATACATTTTATAATTCCAATTTACCAGCTTAAGTTCTGACTTCAATGAAATTTACATAGTATATAACTTTTCTGGAATTATTTCAAAATAATATTTAAAACTTTTAGCTATGTATCGTGACGTAGAAATAAGTGACTTACCGCGTACAAGCAAACTTCTACCGGAACATCTTAGTGACTTGGGTTACGATGCTCACATTATCGGTAAATGGCGTTTGGGCAGCTTTATGAAAGATCATTTACATCAAGGGTAAGTTAATACGTAAACTATATGTTATTTTGTTTCTAAGATCTCATTGGATTAATACTCTTACTTGCACTCCTAATTGCCATTAGGATGCCGATGCTGGTAAGTCCTACAATTAACTCAAGAGGGCGTAAATTAAATACCCAAAGGATCACTAAAATGTTTTTTATAATTTCTATAGTACAAGTTATTATTTTATACTATTCCCTATCCCTCAAAAACAGTACATTTTTCAGGATGATAGGTATCCTATGTCTTTTACTGTATCCTTGACTATGTGTATGCAAAATTTTATGATTATAGATTTAGTGTTTAAGGTGTGATAGCGTAACACACCAACTCACATACGCGTTTATAATATTACTATCTGGCCCGCCACGCTGTGGCTCAGTTACTACATGTTGAATTAAAATAATGATAAAGTATTTGGTATTATGCTGATTACTCATTAGAGTCTGCCTAAAAACTATCGGGATAAAGAACGGAAAATAAAATTTTATAATATTATATTATTATAATTTATCCGATAGTTAAAACGTGGCGCCATCTATGAGATATCTATAACGGAGTTTACCGTGGACAAACATGGCACTGGATTTTATATATTTAGCTTTAGGATCGTTAGGATATCGGACTGTTAAAAAATAATATTCTATGGTACCACAGGTTTGAAAATGAACTTAGCTCTTGGACTGGAAAAGGAAACACGTTCCACGACATAAATACGGATAAAGGATCATGCGGTATGTTGTTTTGGTTTATATTCAAATAGATACATAACACAGCTCTGTTTGAAATCGTAGAGTACCTACAGCAAACGCAAGAAAGGATTTGAGCATGCTAGACCTTGACAGTTAAAGAACGCTTGTCTATTAACGACACGACTCAGTATTTTAACTACGTTTATTAATTTATTACTATTATATTACTATTATTCTCACAAAGGTTGTCTGCAATGATTGCTATTAACAATAAGCTATTAACAATAAGACCTTTTTTAGTAACAGCTTCATTTGAAATGTCTAATAATATAATGATGTACAATAAAGATAAGATAAATAAATATATTTCAGGGTATGATAGAACAGATGACCTGAATGAGAAATACGCTACCGATGTCTATACCGCTGAAGCTGTTAAGGTGAGTGCGTATGTATAAAGCTATAGTTAATTAACAATACAGAAAATAGACTAGACTAGCGGGCCCGTTGACGTTATTCCGTTCTGATAACAAAAAAAAAACCATGACAAATTATGTAAACCTTCGTAGACAGACGCGGTAGAGGACTTTCTTTTATAATATGTACTGATATATATAGATAAATATGAAAGAATACTAAATATTTTGAATTGTTTCAATTCACTCAAAGAGGATAATAAAGAATTGTAAGGATTAAAAATAGTAATGATTGCAATTGAACGAGAAGTGCGAAATGATAATTTTATTTCGCATTTGATTTTTTTGACCTGACTAACTTTGTTGGCCTGATCTGATCGGATTACCGGGCTAATTTCGCTTGTGGTAAATGTTGCTACTATTATACCGACCTAAGAAAAAAGCACTGTACCCATGTGAGTGTATACTGTGTCCCGTGGCGAATTCATTGGATGGGGTCTCAGTAAAAATCGTCACGTTGTAATGAATTTTAATAAAGCACTGTAGTAGTTACTTCTGAAATGGCTTCCTCTGCCACCCTATAATAACGTTACTGACTGTACCTGTAGAATAAATGCGACTTATATGTCGGCGTTAAAGGAAATAACTATGACAATCACCATTGCTTTATCTATATTTGTTTTGCATTTACCAATAACCGGTTTGAACTTCGTTTTTATCTAAACCCTCTGTTCCCAATGTGGTCCAGGTGGTCACAAGGGGTTCCTGGGGGATCGACGCGGGTCTACGTTGGTGTGCAAAAAAATGGGTGTTTACAATACGTAAGCGACACGAAAATGAATATGTTTTCTATAGTAAAGAACTAAAATGTTGGCTTGAATTCACCTATCAATATAGGCAGATAACATTTTAAGAAGCCCAGCGATTGTTACTTGTAAAAATTTGCATATTCTATATTCAATATGTGTCGAGACTTGGTAATTTCCATATTTAGATCTAATCTTCACATTTTTGTCGAGTTTTGGGAATACGGTAGAAATGTAGCTGCAGGGGATCCACCGGAACCAGCTACATTGTACACAACTGGTCTATGAGAAAAAAGTCTGGGAACCTCTCATATAGAATATATTTAATACAGTTATTATAATACCATTACGGATTATTATTATTTTTAATTTCCAGAGAATAAAGTTTCACGACAAAAATAAGCCCATGTTCTTAATGGTCGTGAATTATGTGGATCCGAATGACGTCATAGGTCAGGGGCATAGTTATAGCGGTAAGTGCACAACTTATACATATTACTATACATTAGTACTATACATATCGCATAGTTAGTACTTGCAGTAGGTATTGCAGTAGTGTATAGTGGCCGTGATGCCCGAATACTTGAAGTATCACAGGTAAAGACCAAAAAGACTTTGGTGCTATAAAAATTGTATCAATTTCGGAATCAAAATGTTTATTACTGATAACAAATCGGTTATATGATGATAAATAGACGTAGATATAACAGTGAAGTACATGTTTCTTCTCTGTATGTCAATCGATTTTCTTTATTTTTTGTAGTGACAACTTTTTTGGTATTTTTGGCCGGAGATAAATTTAAAATTTCGCGTCATGACATATTACGTAGCATGACATAGGGGCCTGTGTATATGTAATATTGATATTTTGCCGCTTATCATAAGTTTGATTGGTTAATAGACTTTATAAAAATGTATATAATTATTGCTCCGAGTGCCAATAGATATGAAAAACACATAAATGTTAATAATTTCAATAAACAAATTCTGAAATTTAAATATTGTCATTCACACTATAATTAATATGAAAATTCAAAAGAGAACACATTTATTTCATTGTTTTGCGTTTTACTTCTATCGGCAGTCCTTATGACTCACTCAACTTTTTTTATTTATATCCGATCGAATATTTGTTTTGATTTCTCAATTAAATGAACATATAATCCGAAAATGTTAGAACCCCAGCACCTGTAATGTTTTTTTTTGTAACTATTACTTATAAAGCCTGTGGTGGAAAGCTTTTAAAATAATCATCTTTTAATATTTCAGCTATTATGTCAGAGTTGGACAGATCAGTCGGTGAAGTGTTCTCAGCTTTACACGACTATGAACTTCTCAGCAACTCGATTATATTATTCAGCACCGACAATGGTGGACCGGCTGCTGGATTCAATGATAACGCTGCTCCGAATCACCCTCTCAGCGATGTAAGAGAATATTGAATATCTAAACATATAAATACATATAAATACAATTATAGTATCTTTTTTTTTATTGTAGCACGGCAAAATGACTGCACTATGCCTGATGGTAAGCACAGTACAATCCAAAAACAATGGCAACCACCGAGTGACACACTATTCATCGCCGGTCGCCACTATCATGCTGGCCTGCAAAAAGCTGGATATGCACAAGCTGATCCCGAAACGCGATACGCAAAAGCGAATCACTATGACGGGCTTTTTCGCCATATACATGGTGGTTGCGACCCAGTCGGGCTGTAAAACCCTACCACCCCGCTTTCGCCATTGCCTCATTCGTTATTCAGCAGGGTGCACCGCGTGCAGGTGAGGTTGGCTTGAGTGTCTCAAGTCTTATGATGTTATTCGACACCCCTTACACCCCAAATCTGTCTTTGTTCTGTGTAATCTTTGTAATATGTGAACTGGTTTTCACGAGACTTAAACAGAATTATGAGAAAAATAAAATACAACAGCCCACAATTAATAGAGATGAACACGATGCGCCAATAAAATAACAAAGTCATCTTCTTGAGAAGGTAGTCTCGGCCACAATTTTATTTAAAAACTAGCTGTGCCCGCGACTCCGTCCACGTAAAACCTAATGTAAAGGTTGCCTGGAAGAAATTGCTAATAGCAATAAGGCCGCCCCTTGTACCAATAACAAAACGTGAAATGTTTTGAAATGAATGTATATAATTGGTGTACAATAAAGTTTAAATAAATTAATAAAATAAAAATGTAAAAAAAGAGTGATCAACTGAAATCAATTGAATGTATTAAGTTCATTTACTTTTCTGTCGTACTTAAATCGCATCGTTAGTAAAAATACAATAACTTTTGAGAGAGTTAACGGATTTTAATAAAACCAAGGCTTAATGTTACTCGAGGATATGCTTTATTATTTTCTTGGTGATGTTTTATAGTGAACGCAGTACTTTAGCAGTGATACGTGTTCAAACAGACAGACAGACATTTCTAAAAATGATTGAAATGTATTTTATTACTTATTCCTACACACCTGCAACATTTTTTACAATCTAAAAAGTACGGACGCATTATTAAATTTTTTAATCATTTTAACGGAATAATTACTTTTAACTTACCTTTGCATCTAAATTGCCATTTTATTAAGAATGCTTATTTAAATTGTAGACGAAGGACACGTTATGGGAGGGTGGAGTCCGGGGTTCTGCTGTTCTGTGGAGTCCTCGTATTGACAAAAAGACAAGCGTCGCCACACAGAGAATACACAACGCCGATTGGATGCCTACTTTAATTAGTGCTGCCGGCGGAGACATTAGGTAATTGTACTATCCATTCGTTATATAACATTCACTCAGTGTCTTTTTAAATTGTCATTAACTTATCTATCATTAGTTTTTTTAAGCTTACCCTTTACCTACCTTTATCTTAGCCCGAATTCCCCTGGCTATTTGTATTTATAAATGAACTAGCTTCTGCCCGCGACTTCGACCGTGTGGAATAGTTGCTTTGGACTAACGCTGACACGCAGCGGAAACTGTGAAAAGGAAAAAAAAACGATTTTGAAACATTCTTCATCGGTGCTCCGCTCCTATTGGTCTTAGCGTGATGATAGCCTATATCCTTCCTATGTAACTATAAATGAGCTATTTAACAGTGAACGAATTTTTCAAATCGGACCAGTAGGTCCTGAGATTAGCGCGTTCAACCAAATAAACAAACAAACTCACCAAATTTATATATTATAAATAATAAATAAAAGTGTAGATTAAAAAAAACTTATATTTCTTGCAAAATAACAGTGTATGAAAAAAATCTTATAATATGATAAATTGTTTACTTATTTATTTGCAAGAACCCCTCCTCGGGTGATGGCCTCCTCCAAAGAAGTTTATTGATCCCTATCTTGGGCCACTTTTAACCAGTTTGGGCACGCTGTCTTCGTGATATCGTCTTGCCATCTTGCGTTTTATGTATTTAAGAAAATGTCATTGTATACCAATTAAATTATTTTTAAAAGTGAAATTTTTAATCATACTGTGATTTGGAGGTCGATGAAATGATAAAATCTTTATTGAAATGAGACGAATCTATATGTATAGGATTTAACGTACTGCAGAATGAGATAGAACACATTATACGGTGTTACTTATATTCGCAGTGTCCTCTTTGTATATTACACTATCTAATACTTGGTCTAGTCCGAAAGTTATACGTGAGTACGTGGGTGTGTGTGTGCGCCTGTATATTAGGACGCGTTGGGAAAAGACGTCATAATCAATATTTTTATAGTTTCACTTCTATCACGTGTGAACTGCTCATATATTTTTTTGTAATTACTGCTATTTCACAAGTTTATTATCGCAATTTGCTATATTTTAAGAGTAATATGACACAGCAGCTGTATTAAATTTTGGGCTGTTTTGACTTAGATCTTTTGACATCTTGATATTTGTATACCAAGCGTTTTGTGAATTTTTCTTCTAGCTCATGGACTTACAGACATACAGTCTCTTCACCTACGATATGAAAATGATCTAAAAAAGTGAAAATATGTATTTTGGTTTACAGTGCGTTGGGAAACATCGACGGGATAAACCAATGGGAAGTTTTGACGAAGGGCCAAGAGTCTACAAGCCTAGACGATAATGGAATACGCAATATTCTACCATCTAACAACGAAATGTTAGAATTAAGGTCAGTTACTGGGGATAGCTATAAAAAATATAAATTCAGGATTTGAAAATCGACGAAAAAAAATGTCGTGTTTTGAAACAATTTTTTACTTCTAATAGTACGATATAATGACTGCATTATACCTAACGATAAGCCCAGAGCATTTCAAAGCAGTCACAAAAGCCATGCCGATCTGTAAGCCTCTAGCAGCTTAGTATATACTGGCTGATCCATAAACTCAGCGAATCAAAAGAGAGTCACTGCCGTGTTATGCCACTATAGCGCGAATTACACTTTATGTATGATCGTCGCGATCTAGTCTGACTCTGTTGTACTATTTTACCCGAGCACTTTATAAAGAATGGAATAATAATGAAGCTCGTGAATCATAATGGCTCATTTTTTTTTTGTTTCTTTTCTCACCGACCTATTCGGAACTAGCAACATAAAGGGAGAAAGGGATGATCGCAATTCTAAAGTCCGTTAAATTGTTTGAGATTAGTGATTACAAGCTTGTCAATATTATCAAATGATTTGACAGTAGACTTCTTCTCCATCAAGCCCAAAAGATTGAAGAGGCATAAACGAAGATTGTTACAAAGCATTATATGCTCTAATCTCTTCGCACTAAATCTGGGGTATTCTTGAATTGGCTTCCGGCGCTCTGACTGACCGAACGAAACGCAACAATGCAAGCACTGTTACTTCACGTCGGGTTTCTGTGTGTCGGGTGGTAGTACCGCGGGCGAGCCGACACATTCATGCTGAAATCTTTAATAGCTTCAGCGTAGCTCTACCACCGTTAAAGCCGTTAAGTGGATCTCATTGCGCCACGATATTTATTTACAGAGAAATAGCAAACTCGAAGTATAACAGAACTATGGAAACGGCCAATTATGAGCTGATTGTTTCATCATGTTTATACGTAGAGGATAAGATTCCCATGAATGCAGGAATCTGGCTGAGCGGTGAGTATATTTATTTATAATTTTTTTCAAATTTTACAAGGATAGACTGCGTTTCTAATGAGAAGATAATCGTGTCCGCACCGTCTTCACTACACAACTGTAACAATACTTGTCAAATATACACAGCTACCAACAAAACATAAAAATAAACAATGTGTGTAAATTAGAAATTTTGCATCTAATTTGTGTTTCATATATATTTTGGTTACGCCTGCAGTTGCTTCTTTGATGTTTTTTTTTTATATTATAGGGGGCAAACGTACAGGCGAGTCACCTGATGGTAAGTGATCCACAGTGAACCACCGTCCATAGACATTAGCAACACCGGGAGAGTCGCCAGGGCGTTGCCAGCCTGTGTTTGGGGGGCAGGTGGTCCTCCGGCGCTCTCACTGACCGAACGACACGCAACAAAGTAAGCACTGTTACTTCACGTCGGTTTCCTGTGAGAGGGTGGTAGTACCCCGGACGAGCCGACACATTCATGCTGAAACCAGTAGTAGCTTCAGCGTGACTCTACCACCTATTGAAACGCTAACTTTACTTCGTGACTTTGTTTACGTAGAAGGTGAAAATATTTTTAAACAATACGCACGTTAACCCCGAATTTTGAAACATTCTTCATTGGTGCTCCGCTCCTATTGGTCATTGCTATTCTACTGGTGATTCCTGAGATACTATAGATGTACTCTAATATTTTTACATAACTTATTTTCCCTATATATATCTTATTTCAAAGTTATAATTGATTTTTTTTCCCACCGTGACTTGCATTGGATTCCAGCCGAAAATCAGCGCTAAATGATTCTCATAACATTTCACTATATGCTGAGTGGGACACCGTTTCATAATGCTGCGATATCCACATTTTTATGCGCTCTTATATACTTTATATTGTGTAATGCATTATAAAATATTTCTTTCTTCTAAACCTATAATAAGAATGTAAATCTAACCTGTCTAAATAAAATTGTTGCAGGTGTCTAGGAATAAGAAATAGAATACATTTCAATTTAAGAAATTTACATTTCAATTAGAAATGTCTGTCTGTCTGTGTATCTTTCTGTCTGTATCACTACTACAGTACTGGATTCACAATAAAACCTCGTATAAGACAATCATAAAGCATATCCTCGGGAGTAACTTAATCTTTGTTTCATTAAAATCGGTCCACTCTATCAAAAGTTATTGTAATTTTAATGGCGTCGCGACTTAAGTATGAGAGAAAATTTGATAAGCAAATGGACTAAATACGTTCCGATGACTTTATTAGTCATTGTTTTGTACATCAGGGTTTCGACGTGGACGAAATCGCGGGCACAGTTAGTTCTATAATAAGTTAGTTACTATGATATAAAACTGGACCATATATTCAAATACGTATAAAGTATGTAATAAGAACGTTATTATTTTCCGACCGCATAGTTTTTTAATAACGTTGCTCGCGAAATGTGCACCATGATGGCAGTTTGACAATTATCTTCTCATTTGAAATGCAAGTGATATTATTATATTAAGAGACAATTTATTAAACATATGGAGTTTTGAATATATTTTCAAAATTACAGGAAGCCAGCAGTTCTTCTAGGATTATTCGAGTAAAAAAATGAAACCGCCGTCGCTTCAAGCCTGAAATATTCGGAAGGAACTAACTCAGATTTCAGCGACTCTTTCGTGAATGAGTTCTAATTAGTAATTGCTGTATTACCTAGTGCCTTAAATTGCAAATTTTGCCAATAAACTAATTTATAATAAAATATTATGGAGAAGTAGTTTTATTTCAATTTTTTATAAAGTACACCATATCTTTGTCAAATTGTCGTTCACATACCATGAGATGGCGATTCTCCGCAAAAAAATCAATTCGAATCGAGGTGTGGAATCGATTCACGAAATAATCGAGGTCTAGTGGACTGATTATTGAAAACTCGATCTCTTTTTTTTTTTTTGTTAAATTTATGTTTTTTTTTTATAAATTATTGTAAGGTTTTATTTTTATCTAGATAGAAAATATCAGACTACGATTTTTCTATGGCTAAAACTCGATTATCCATAAATAATAGATTATCCAGAATTATCATTATCCAGAAATAGACCAGATCAGATCGCCACTACCATAAATATTTTAGCATGTCGGTAGGAATTTTCTAATTCTCACTTCGAGCTGGAAATCTATCACAAAACACCTATAAGTATTTTTCAGCATCTGCAGTTAACCAGGAGCTAACCTAAGCGTGTTTACAATCTTGACCTTATCGTCATTTAACATCACATGAGTTCTAGTTAAAACTAAAACTTATACGGTGTCATTACAAAAACAAAAATGAAGACGAGTTTAATACGAGTTTTACTAAGCACTGTCTAAAATTTAAAATGTCGTTGAACCCACACTTAAAATACTTTATTACAAAAGCGCGTTTTAGCGGTGTCTAGCAAAACCTCTGGTTTAGTTTTTTATGCAAGCAACTCTGAATAATATTTGTTCATTTCAATCTCATCATTCAAAAACGTTCCATTACATACATATATTTTACTAACAATTTGAATTCATGAATATAATTTTTGTTCAGATCTTCGATAAGAAAATTTACTTATTTTAAGTTAAATTGGTTACCATTATTGTAACATTTTATTTTTCTCGAACTAACTACATACGCTATTGACCTAGCAAAGTCTTAACAGCTTCACCGGACTACGAAGAGCTTGTGACATTTTAGTTAAAAGAAAATTATGTGATTAATGAAAGAAGATATTTATAAGATTAATCAATGTCTAACTATATTATGTCAAAGTGCGTGAGGTCCAATGACAGTGTTATGTCAAATTCATTGTCAAATGTCAATAGTATCATATAGTATTACTTGTGAAAGCCTAAAATTGTGTAATTTATCTGTAGTCCGGTGAAGCTGTTAAGACCTTGCAGGGTCAATAGCGTAGTCAGTTCGAACAGACAGACAAACGTGGGAGATGAGTTTGTTTTAAAATATGTAATGATAATGGATCTAGAGTAAATATTTTTATACCATGTAATCTACATCTATTAACATTACGTTCCTACGTTTTGATTTTTCCCATCATTTAATTTTTATAAAGCCTACAAGCCTTCTAAAAGTATTAGAATTGTCCAATTATAACGCTTTTATCAGATATTCAACGAACTTTGATGAATATAAAAGAGGGTGTGTCGTAAAGACACACGATAGAAGTGAAACTATTGTCTTGCAGAGAAACATTTTAATTAAAAAATACAACAAAAACTCAACGTCACGCGGTGTTCCTAGACGGTCATCCATCCAAGTACTGACCGCGCCCAACGTTGCTTAACTGCGGTGATCGGACAAGAACCGGTGTTTTCAAGACTCTACCCAACACAGTGTATACCCCCACCACTTTGAGTCACACAAAAAGGTTGCCTATCAAAATTTCAAAACCCTCCCATAAGAAGTTTCACTTCAATAAATAAAAGAAAAAGATACGACAACTAAATTCATTGGCATATTAATTACTTAGTTCTTGAAGCGATTATGGCTTAGTTTAAAGCGAAAATTTGTCGCCAAACACCTCTTGGTGTGTTTCGGCAGCTGCACTTCAGAGTCTAGGCTTAGCATGATTACCATTTTTTATGCCATAGGAGACAAAGGAACAGGTGGGACAATTGATGTTTATTTATTTATTTCAAAGGAATCTACATCTATACATTTAGAAGTAAAAAAGGTAAGTAAAAGTAAAATGTTAGTTTCGCCAACAATGATTTCTGTATATAAATACTTATTTTTACTATTACATGGCTAACCCAAACTTTTGTATATTTAGTCAAATATCAATAATCTAATGAATTACATAACGCTTAAGTGAAAAAAGAAAACATTGGAATACAAATTTAAAATAAACTAAAAACTACCAACAAACACAACTACATAATACTTATATAATTATATTTTTTTTTTTTTTTATTTACGTGGGGAAATCCTTTATGGATACGCCACCCTCTCGGGGGAGAGAGTGGGTTATGTCCGACTCGCACGGACTAAAACCCCACGGTGTACCGTCCGCCGCATGGTAGGGGCGGCCAGGGATCGAACCTGCTGTCTACCTGAGAAACCGCCCCTGCGGCAGCCTGGCGATTGAACGCCAGGCTTCGTCCTACTATAGAGAGACTACTGGGTACACAACCAGTCGTCTCCCCTCGTCGGCCTCACCTGTGCAATGAGGAGATGGGTCCCCCGACCCATCTCCTCAGGTTCGGCTCGGTTATGGGAGGGGGCGAGTGTTCCTCCTCCCCCTCCTTCCTGCTCTCCTTTGGCGGAGAGGGCCACTTTGCGGATCTTCCTCGCGGGCCCTCTCCGCCGCCTCCTTCTGCGAGATGACTTCCTCGCAGAAGGAGGCCACAGCAGTCCATCCCTCCTCGCTGCCGAGCATGGCCGAAACCACGCCCGGCAGCGAGAAATCGTTCCCTACCGCCGCAGCCAGGGTGCGGCGCTGATCGTCCCACGCCGCACACTCAGAGAGAGTGTGCTGCGCTGTGTCCGTCTCAGCGCCGCACTCGTGACATGTGGCGGTAGACTCCCTTCGCGCTATCCGGTGCAGGTACCAGCCGAAGATATAATTATAATACAAAGTATGTAAAAATAAAAGAAAAATAAATCTCCCATTATCCCACTAAAAACAAATACTACTTATGTTATGTGTGTAAATGTGAGAATCAATATACACATATTTAGAAATCTGTAGGGTCTTTAGGATTCAAGTGTGGTCAATAATACCTCTTTTAACCATCGCTTTAAAAGATCTACTACACTCATGAAAAAAAAACGCAACACCCGCAAGTGCGTTGCCAGCCTGTGTTTCAAGATTGGAGAGATGGGGGAGAGGAGAGGGGAGGGGAGGTGGGCCATTTCAAACCACATAGTCATTTAACATCAGATGAGATTCTGGTCAAAGGCTAAAACCTATAAAGTATTAAAAAAATGCAGATTTGATGTATCCATCGGTAACAGTACTGTTTTTCTGGGTGAAAGGTACCTTATCTTACCTTAAGGTCTTTTTCTGTATCACTGACAATATTTCTACATAATAGGTTGAGTAGTTGAGTAATCGTGGTCTGTGGAATCGATTCATGAAAAAACCAAGGTCAAGATGGATGTCTTAATTTAAAAAAAAATATATATTTTTTAATTCCTTTTTTTTTATTATCTACATAGAAAAAAATCTTATCACTAATTTATTGTGTCAGATATCGATTCGATGTTCAATATCGACTAAAATTAACGATTTTTCTATGTTAAAAAATCGATTATTACATTAATTGATCTCAGATCGCCTTTAATATCTAGCCAATTTTTTAAAATTATAATTTTACTTTACTAATTTTTTATCGTTCAAGTTTTGTAACAAGTACGGTTTTTTTATTATACTGCAAACATTCTGTGCACTGCTCCATCCGGCGAGCGCGGTGCATTTAATACGAAAGTACCCAAACATTTTCAAAGCAAGTATTCAATACGTATTTAACTTTTTTGTAATAATAGGGTTATAGTTTTGGACAATCCAGGAGTTAAGGGCACTATGTTATAGAAGAATATTTATTTATGACGATAACAGGTTGCATTAAAGAAATATACACTTTATATGAGAAATTTCATAAGATATGAATGAACGATGAAAAGTTGGTAACCCTAATTCAAATTTAGCGTAATATTTACCCATATCAATCCATGAAACGACTTCTCAGAAGGGATTTTTGGAGTATACCCATACAAGGTATATTGTTTCATGATTTATAGAGATTTGAGTTGAGAATCTGTATTCAAGCACCTGTAAATATATTCCGGCAGACGCACTCGAAAGCCAGTTTCGTTCTAGGCTAAGCGTGTTTCCGTCTGGGTCATACTATCACTTGACATCAGGTTTTATCGCGGTCGATCGCTAAAACCGTCTTATTATTATTCGGTGGAGCCACTAATATCCAACCTACACGCGTTTAATGATTCTTATTATTTTCAGAATTGGCAAATTATGTAAAAAATGAACATTGTAAAATACAAAATAAAACATTATCGCATTTATCATCATAGATATCTATCGTATTTTTTTACTCTTTAAACATTGTGTCCTTGTCTAAAAATAAATTATCACGATACTTTCATTTATCAGTATCAGTAATTAGTTCAATTATTCCATTTAGTATCTTTTTTTCATTTGTTTGTCAACCGATTCTCTTTAATTTCCTTTGTTAAGTAGCTTTAATGCTAGCAATAAAAAAGAAAATAGTTTTCCCTTTATCTATAATTCTCTATTCGCCATAATTCACGCCACTTACGTTTAGTAATTCTAATATTTATGCTTAAAAAAAAAATAATTATGGTCGAATTTCGCCACGCACGGTGCTATTTTTAATTTCGCTTTTAGGGATTCAGAACCAATTAAATATCACCTCGAATTACGTGACAACCCTACAAATGCTAATTTTGATAACTTATCACGATTTAGGATTCGAACTAGAAAAGTATTTAACCGTTATAACTGGCTTAATATTTTCACACACACGCACATAAATACCTATGCTTATATACTCGTATATCCAGTAGGTGTTATTCGTTGCTAGGAAACTGGTGAGACATGTCGCTTGTCTTGTGGTTATGTTTGACACTCCACGGAGTGAACGCCTATGTGAACAGACCTCACATAATACTATTTTTTACGGACAATTTGGTAAGTTTTATTATTTTAGTTTTATCTCGAACTTATTTACGAACGAAAATATTGAATACCTTTGTATGGACTAACTAACCTCGCCCACCTCGTTGGGCATTAAAAATGACCATGGATTAAATCGAATCCAAAAAATAAGTAAATAAGCTATGTATGAAAAATTCCGCTTCGAATGATTGTACTCCTATGTCTATACGTTCAATAGTTTTAAAAAAACTGTATTTCCATCATACATTGCTTATACATTATGGAACGTTTGACAGCATACAATTAGTGACATTTATTCGTATTTTTCTTTATCGTAGCTCCACAAAATCATGGCTTTGTTCCTGGTGGTAACCTAAAAAGGTGACTGGAGAATATTGTAAAAATGAATCTAAAAATTGGTATGCATTTGCTATGAAATTCATGGAAGCTATAATATCGAGTTCTGAAACTCTTTATAACTCTTTACTCTTTATGGTATGATTTAAAAATACTACCACGAGATCAACAATCCATTAATTAACCAAAGACCACACTGGCTGATTCCGACTGGTGACAAACCAAACAGAGACACTGTGACGGCCTTTCTATGCATAGTGATAGCAATCGAGATAGCAGATAACAGCTGTTAAAAGAATGATTAATGTTCTATTAGACTATATTGTACTGACCGCGAAGTTTAAAATTTGTCTAGCAAACTCTCGCAACTTGGCCCCAAAGGTAGCGGTAAAATTTTCGAGAACGCAATTTTTATGGGAAACCAATAAATTTCGATGATTTTTAAACTCTGCCACAAGAACTACTACATCTAGCACGAATATATACATTTTTAAGTTTAGTTTTGTAAGCGATATAACACAGCCAGTTCCGTTCAACTTATGGTTGACACTTTTGTAAATATGCCAGTCCTTGCGAATTTATCACAAAAATAACGTAAAGAACGTTAGCAATTAGCAATTCGGTAGTCTTTGAAGGTGGTTGTAAACGGCTATGAAAATGACTTAAAATATATTCGGCTGCACGCCTATTTGTTACTTTATAACATAAAAAAACAATGAACACAAATATTACCATATACTTAGTGATTATATATATACCGTATCGTGGTATAGGGCCTACACATTATGTTGAATCTGGCGTTCAGAAGCCTTACAGTCTGGTAGTACAATTTAGGATTTGTAGGATTTTTGTAAGTCCGCCTAGCTAGGTACGGCCCTCAAATTGAAAACCTCGCTCCTATAGGTGTGTTTCAGCAGCTGACCTTAAGAGCCAACATTCTTCTAGGATTAGTGTTTAACATCTAGCATTACATCGTCATTAAGCATTGGGTGAGATTTTGGTCAAAAGTAAAACCTGC
The DNA here is from genome assembly GCA_015888305.1 of Antheraea pernyi. Lineage (NCBI taxonomy): Eukaryota > Metazoa > Arthropoda > Insecta > Lepidoptera > Saturniidae > Antheraea > Antheraea pernyi. The sequence continues at coordinate 2,153,829 of MU158718.1, forward strand.
AAAATAGAAGAAAAAAAATGTAACGGCCTCTAAAACAAGTCACGTATAGGAAAAGAAACTGTGTCATCTCTAAACTATTAGGAAAGCTATTAATCTCTACATATTATAAACAAAGTCCTTTGCCATGTCTGTTCGCAATAAACTTAAAAGCTACTGAACGGGTTTTCATGCGGTTTTCACAAACACAAAGTAAGGAAGTATATATAATATATATAAGTATATATTTTCTCAAGGTTATTTTATTATAAGAGCGGGTCAACGTCTGCCCAGCCCGCTAGTAGATAATATCTATTTGGATAATTCTGGTTATTTCCAATATTTTACATTAGCGTGTCTTCTTGTAACAACCTTTATATTTCTTTACGATTAATCGTTGACCAAATTCATATACATACCGTTTTAATTATTTGTATTTAATTATAATAAATTTATTTAGAGGTGGAATGATGTCGGACTCCATGGCTCTGACCAGACACAAACGCCGAATATTGACGCGTTGGCACAATCTGGCCTCACCCTGGAAAACCATTACGCGACGCCCCTATGTGCTCCATCCAGATCCGCGCTGATGACTGGGAAATATCCTGTTCAAACTGGTATGAGATTTAAATAAAAACATTGTGTAGTTTTATGAAACCACGATACAAGTGAAATTGTTTTTTTGGATCGTAGGCATTTAACTAAAAATTTTCGGAAAATTATTTAAGGTATTGAAATCGCGTTTTCAATCTTTACTGAATAATTGGTAAATAGGGAGAATATTGTAAAATGAATAATAGACAAGATATGGAATTAGAGTACGAAATACATAATAAATACAATAATTCAGATGATAGATACATTTTAAAAACAGAGCACAATATTAATTTAAGCAGTTGAATCATTTTGACCTTGGTTCATCTGCCGAGCGCCTTTCACTTTACCCTGACTCCACGGCCGGCTGTAATGCGACATCCGATATCGGGACGAAAAAATATGAGGTGATAGAAAAATGATTTACTTTAAAAAAATGATGACAGTTCTATGAGACCATTCACTCAGACGTCCAGATTTCCTAACACTGATTTCCTTAACGATCAGTCGAGCGTTGTTAATAAATGCTGAATATCTGACCTACATCAATATTACGAGTTCATTATGTGTATAAAAATAATTTAATATTCTTACAAACAGCTGAGTTCGATGACACTGTTCTCTATCGATAAATAGTTGCAAATTATTTCAACTCAGAGCGAATATTTAAATTTACATAAATAAACTCTTAGGCTGGGAACATTTCGTTGAATATTATTTAAAAGTTGTCACCAACATACTGCGCGATCCTCGCTCTATATGTTTTGTTAGTGAAATTTTAAATAAAATTAGGAACCGTTCGCTGCTTCGTCTGTATTATGCAATAATATAAAATTTTATTGACAATATATTTATTGACAATAAAATTTTATTGACAATATTAATAACGTGAACTATTGTAAGTTATTATGAAATGAACGCCTTAAAAATTATTCTACAGTTAGCGCCAAACTTTTCGACCGCTCTAAATATAGTTGAGCAGAACACAATTTCGATGTTTCACATCTGCCAGGCGTCCCGTGACGGCTCAATTTTTTATTCATAATCTTTATATTTTTAACATAAATAAACATGGGCCTATTATTACAAACATTCTCTTTTTTTAGATATACAACAAGACTCGGATCCCAGAAGTCTGCCGGTAGAAGAGAAACTTCTACCTCAGTACTTGAATGACTTAGGATATACGGCTCACCTGATCGGTAAATGGCGTCTTGGCGGTCTTATGAAGAAACCTTCGAATCGTGGGTACGTATATATGAAAACTGTAATATGTATCTTTGTTCATAAAATCTTACTCATGCCCGTTATTAATAGGCCTGATGGCTTAGTTCTCGTTTAACACCTTGGCTATTTTTTTAAGAACCAGAGCTCTAAATGGCGGGTCTTATTTTAATTGTGTAGGTGGTAGAGCCACACTGCAGTTATTACTAGTTTCAGCATGAATGGGTTGGCTCCCACGGGGTAGTATCACCCTCTCATAGAAAACCGACGTGAAGTAACAGTACTTGCATTTTTGCGTTTCGTTCGGTCAGTGAGAGTGCCGGAGGCCCACCTCCTTTCCCCCTTTCCCTTCCCCTTCCCCCTCCCTCATACACAGGCTGGCAACGCACTTGCGACTCCACAGACACTAGTCTTTGGACGATGGTGATCACTTAACATCAGGTGACCCACCTATTCGTTTGCCTCCTATTGACATTAAAAAAATAGTTTTAATCATTTTAATGCAAGATGTAATAACTGAGCCACAGGAACGTGTGATGAGGTCAGCTAGTATAAAATATATCAACTGGTATAGTGCTGTAGAATATAAAGGCTATACTTAACTTGTATCAAAATGACCATGTAAGATTACTTCTTAGAACTTTAGCCTATTATACGTGGTTCAATATTTTTGTGATTTTGTACCGCAGGTTCAATAATGACCATCAGTCTTGGATTGCAGAATCTGGAATATTCGGAGATGTGAATACAGTAAATGGTTCGGGTAATATTTATTATATAATAAATACATAACATATACAAGTTTATATATTAGCGGCCCCAAATGAGATTGCCTTGCCTTGATAATAAGACCGCAGCGCGACCTACCGAGTCCAATTATGATTATAAACCATAATTGAATTCAACCGAACACAGACAAAAAATTTCATCAAAATCTGTCCAGCTGTTTAGGAGAAGTTCACATACACACCTAAAGAATAATTTATACTAATATTATAAAGAGGTAAAGTTTGTGAGTTTGTGACGTTGTGACGTTGTAAGGGGTAATCTCAGGAACTACTAAACCGATTTTGAAAATTCTTTTACCAATAGAAAGCCACGTTATTTGTGAGTGTCATAGGCTATATATATATCATCACGCTAAGACCAATAGGAGCGGAGCAACAATTAAAAATGTTTTAAAATCGGGGCTTTTCTGCCGCTGCATCTTAGCCCAAAATAACTATTCCACGCGTGCGAAGTCGCGGGCAGAAGCTATTAACTAATTATATTATCTATAATATATACCAATATTATAAAGAGGTAAAGTTTGTGAGGTTGTAGGGTGTAATATCTGGGGAGCCGGAGAAAAATGATCGAACGAAAACGTTTCTTACGAACGCTGCCTTAATTATGAGATGTTCTAGAGAAAAGTTGTAGCTTGACAATGCCTATTACCGCCCAACGAAGTGGGCACGGGTCGGCTAGTTAAATATAAAATCCACTTCATGACAAACTACGACCCTGCCAAAAACTCCATTACATATTATTAGAAAATAATGAATCATCTGCAAGGTGTATTTGACAAATATTCTCGTATTCTTTATTACAGATCTCTCATATCTCTTATAACATTTAAAAATAGTTTTATATAGAGACAGAACTGTACACAAATTACATTTAACACAAGCATATTTCACCACAAATATTAGAATGAATTCAGACAATTAGAATGGTAGTAGTTAATATAAAGTGATAAGTTTGCGTGACACATTTCAGAACATGAAAGAACAGGCGACCTGCTTGAGAAATATGCAACCGATGTTTATACCGCTGAAGCTGTTAACGTAAGTACTTTCTCTAACTAATCTATATAATTATATAGTATAAAGCAAAATCCCCTACCGCATCTGTCTGTTTGTTTGTTCGCGATAAACTCAAAAACTACTGAACGGATTTTCTAAGCGGTTTTCACCAGTGGATAAAGTGATTCATAAGAAATGTTTTGGTATATAATTTGTCATGGATTTTTTTTATAATTAGGGCGGAACAAAGTCTGCCGGGCCCACTAGATTTTTTAGACTTTTTATATTTTAGTGGAAAAAAATGTTGCAGGTGTCTAATCTATACTTATAATAAGAATGTAAACATAACGTGCCTGTACTTTTTGGATTTTTATCAAAAGAATGTTGCAAGTGTCTAGGAATAAGTAATAAAATACATTTAAATAATTTTTAGAAAGACAGTACAGTGATAGTCTCTATCTGTCTGTCTATTTGATGGAACATGCATCTCTGTTAAAGAACCTTTTCAAGATAATCATAAAGCATATCTTGGAGTAACATTTAATCTTTGTTTCATTAAAATCGGTTCGGTCTATCAAAAGTTAATGAACTTGTAATGACGACGCGACTTAAGTACGAGAGAAAAGTTTATAAGTATCAGACCTAAATTAAAGCGAACGACGCTTCGAGCAAAAGCTAGCAGGTATATAAAAACTGTCACAATAATTATGGAAGCACTTTAATGAAAAGTTAATTAAAAACCTATTATATCGATAGAAAATTATTGATATCAAAATTCTAAAGGTTTACTTTAATATTGAGTTAGGAAATTAGTAAACATCAAAATATAGGTAAAACTTTAATATTATTATGAAACTTTCATAGTCATACGCTATTAGCAGCTTTTTCTGCGTTTAAAAGATTTAATTAATCCCGCGGGAATTGTTTATATTTAGTAAGTACATTAAGTTAGGGTGACAGGTACATTAGGTACCCCATATCCTGGTTTGTACTGGTGGAATAGTAAAGACGTAACAAACAAACAAACCTATTTTCCTGTTTATAATATTAGTTAGGAAAACCATGAAACATTGTTATATCGTCACGTAGCACGCAAATAGGCTGCAGGAAAGAAGATTGTTCAATTTTGTATTCTTAAATTCCATAAACAATAACGTATTTGATTTTATATAGACCCGATTCTAATATAATTTGTGTTTGAATTCTTAATTTCAAAACTATTTTTGGCTTTAAAATATTAATAATACCGATAATATTGAGTTAACCCGACTGATATATCCTTTATCGATAATTTTTAAAACTCACATCTCTAATAATGTATTTTACATTTGTTTACAATTTAACCATATACACTTAATTTTCATCTATACTTTATGCGATTGTATTTCTTTTAATTTTTATTTCTAGAAAATAAAAAATCATGACAAGAGTAAACCCATGTTCTTAATGGTTGTGAACTATGTTGACTCGAATGATGTCATACGCCAAAAACATAACTATGACGGTAAGTACGCATCTTGTGTGTTAATTTTTGAATTATTAAGCCTATTAGTTTTAGAAACGCTTGTGAATCCATGTAGTCTTTTGAAACTGTGAATCCTTCAGGCCGATAGCATTAGTCAGAAAAAAAAACAGTACGTATATAGTTTTTACACGCAGAAGAAGTGAAACTTCTTTGGCTTATAAAATATGTTCATAAAATATATACAATACGAAGTATATATCCACCTTACGTTGACGCGTAAAGCGTAAAAAAAATTTATCTCTAGCGCACCCTAGGAAGTTTCATTTTAAAAAATAAATAAAAGACCAAATTGTAAATCCATGATGAATGTTCTATAATATTCACACCACAATCAGATTCGGATGCATTGAGCATTGTCGATGGTCCCGTTTCAGATTGTGAAGTAACTGTATATAAGTATTTATAGGTAAATTATAAAAGTTGTATTTTTTTTATGTCATAGGTGGCAAACGAACAGGTCGGTCACCTGATGTTAAGTGATCACCACCATCCATGGACACTAACAACACCAGAGGAGTCGCAAGTGCGTTGCCACCCTTTGGGGGGAATGGTTACGGGAGGGAGTGGGAGAGGAGAGAGGAGAGGGGAGGGGAGGTGGGCCTGCGTCGCTCTCACTCACCGAACGAAACGCAACAATGCAAGAACTGTTACTTCACGTCGGTTTTCTATGAGAGGGTGGTAGTACCCCGGGCGAGCCGACCCATTCATGCTAAAACCAGTAGTAGTTTCAGCGTGGCTCTACCACGATAATAAAGTATCGATTAAGGCATCCATATTTTTAGACTTGTCTAAGAAAATATGACGATATTTTCATTTAATATCGATTTATTAAAGTTTTATAAAACTACAATCTTTATTAGCACTACAAAAGCTAAAGAAATTTTGTGAAGTATATTTTTCCATTAAATTTGTAATGTTTTTTTTTTCAATACTAAATATACATTCTTATTATAATAAACAATACAAACGAAGTACACAATCATATATATATAATATAATAAAGCGTTTTTAATATTCCAGCCATTATGTCAGAGTTGGACAGATCAGTGGGTAAAGTGGTTTCAGCTTTACAAGAAAATGGACTTCTAAACAACTCGATTATATTATTCAGCGCTGACAATAGTGAACCGACTGTCGACGTAAGTAAATGTCTAAATATTGTAAAAATATTACTAAGTATTTTAATCGTGTTTAAGTTGTATATCATTATCATCATCTATATATTATCTATATATTAATACGTGAAGCCCAAACTTTGTAACCCTTTTTGAGAGAAATGCGCAAACGGATGAACGTGAAACTTGGCATAGTTAAAGTTTATATGGAGGAGAAGTGCAGAAAGCTATTTATTTTATATAAAATGCATTAGAAGTACATTAAATTAATTAAAATAAGCATTACTCACACCACTGCTTCAATTTTACACAACATATACACACATGTTAATAAAAGACATTTTGACATCTGTCAATAAAGGACTTCAAAAAAGGTTGTGAAGGAGGTTGCTATGCTCGACTGTATGTATTATTTTACTCTTACGTTCCAATTACCCTTTTTCATTCTACATTCTACAATTATATTATAACATAATACCCTTTGACAAAAGTACCCTAATAAAATTCAAACTTTAAAAAATCAATGAACTATGGTCGAATGTCGACCACTGGGCGCTCACTAGTATACAGTATTTTTTAAATTAAATTTAAAAAAGCAATAGACAAATTGATGAATTTTAAAATCCCAATCTATAATGTAGAAAAATCTATTTAAAAAAACATTATTTCGGTAATAGGTTATTAACGCAAATTATTATATGTTTATCTTTGTATTTCAAATATTTCCCCAAAACGTTCTCAGGTGTCAGGGTGCCGCTCGCTACGTTACACTTTAGTAAATATTGCTTTGTGCTTATACCTAAAGCAGAAAACCAACAAATTATAACGTGTTTTTTGTGTTAAAAAATAGTTCGAAGCGTTACAAGTGGTCTGAGGCCTTAAGATTATGCATAAATCAATCTAAATGCGTAATCACAAAAAAATGTTCACTCGACACATGAAATTTACTAAGGTGTGACGTCATGCGTTCTGATTAGTGTTTCAATTAACTTTACAATTGGTGTTTTGTTGGTTGATGACAATGAAAAATTGGTGTTTCATTAACTTACAATTAATTAAGTATTAAACTTAATTATTAACTGGTTAGTTAACACTATTAACTTTTATTAACACTGGTTTATTTTTTTGAAATCAATTCAGCTTATATTTCTCTCAAAAACTATTCATTCATATTATTACCTTCACATAATTCATAAATATGGAACTGGGGATTGGACTATGGACTGTTTAGCTTTTTTATTCTAAGATCCTTGACATGAGAACTGATTGTAGACTATAGATTCATTTTAACAAGAAGGTAACTCAAGTTTATATTTATATTACCGTGGTATTAAGGATGTTTTATCGTAGGGCAATGACCAGCTGTGGGAGGGCGGAGCCCGAAGTTCTGCTGTTCTGTGGAGTCCTCTCATTGGGAAAAAAACACGCGTCACCACACAAAGAATACACAACGCCGATTGGCTACCCACTTTAATTAGCGCTGCCGGCGGAGATATTAGGTAATTGGACATCCATTTATCTATACTAATATTATGAAGAGGAACAGTTTGCGAGTTTGGATGTTTGGAATAATCTCCGGTACTACAGATCACATTTTGAAAATTCATTTACTCTCAGTAAGGTATACTTTCCCTGACTGCTATAGAGAGATATAGACTTTTTATTTTGGTAAATATTTATTTTAAACAGTTAATCACAATAAATGTAATTGAAGTTAGCAAACATTCTATAATATGGCGTGCGTGGACCCGGTAGGTGATACTGCAATTGGTAACTAGATTATTAAAAAAAAAAATCGGAATTACAGTTGGAACCGGTAATAACCAATTTGAACCAATAAATAAACCTAGTATAGATTTTCATTGGGCATAAAGACCTAAATATTTGTCACCGTGACACGTTGTTTTCATACATTTAACTAAAAAAGTAAAGATACGAATTAATGGTTTACAGTGCGTTGGGAAACATCAACGGTATAGACCAATGGGAGGCTTTGACGAAAGACCATAAATCCACCAGAAATGCCATGGTACAGAACATTGACGAAAACATAACAAACACCCTTTTATTAGCTCAGGACGAAATTTTAGAATTGAGGTGAGTTTTTGGAGGATAATTTAAAAAATAGTAAATTGAAAAATATTTCCTTTGAGAATCGATGAAAACTGTAATCTCAAGGCAAATCTCTACCACGAAGCTTGTTACCCGAATTAAGTGGGCTACTATCGCGGGTGTTATACCTACTGTATGCTGGTCGGATACGATTGTCGTAGTACAAAGCCAAAATGAATCAAGGGCTATTGAAGGTATTTGTATGGCCTATTCTTGTGGAAACTTCCCTTGTCCTTGGTTTATATATACAATCTAGCTGACCCAGCCACGCGTTGCTGTGGCTCTGTTATCGAAAAAGAAATTCAAAATTAAATCTTGGCGCCATCCATCTATGAGATATCTATAACAGTCGGTTCTACAGTTTTATATCAACAAACGAATTTAAAGCGCCATCTCTTCGAGACTGATGAAACTTACAATTAAAATATATTGAGGCCATTAATCGAAATATAAATTATCTTATCAAGTTGAACGAAATTATATATAAATGCCAACGTTTCAGAGTTCATCGTGTACAAACATCGTGACACTGGATTTTTATATATTTAGATATACAAATATCTTTATTTCTAAAAACATTTGCGTAATATTATCCTTTATCTATGTGCCCAAGTCCAAAACTAGGCAATGCCTGTCTCACTGAAGCCAAATACCTGATTACAGAGTGACTTAATTGATGGTGGCGCCTATTAACATTAACATTTGGAGGAAATTGAATTTTAAGAAAAATAAAGTTATAAGAAAAAGAGAAGCGAAAAAAAAGATGTATTGCTTTAAGATATACTATCTAATATTATAAATGCCAACATACGTTTGTTTATTACACTTATACGTCTTAACTACTCAACCGATAGTCATGAAATTTTGGCAGTGGTACTAAAAATAATAATTATCTCTGTTTCATTTAGATAAAAAAGTACTGTGACCAAAGGATAGGCCTAATCTACATTAACGTAAACGAAGCCGCGAGTAAAAGCTAATATTGATATTCATTTATTCACAGAGGAATAACAAATATCAAGCAAAATGTAACTTCGAAAGTCTTGGAATATGCGCCGCCTGTCATATCTTGTCCGTCCGACATAGAGAATAGGATTTTCGTAAACGAAGGAATGTGGCTGAGCGGTGAGTGTACTTATTTATTATTATATTCAATGTTACAAGCAATACATTAGGTATAATACGTAATATCATGTGAAGGACTAAAGAGAAAAACTAGCTAAGTAACATTTACAAAACTTTACAGTGGAGATTATTTCAATTTTGGTGAAATTATTTATTGGTGGTAGAGCTACGCTGAAACTATTACTGGTTTCAGCATGAATGGGTCGGCTCGTCCGGGGTAGTACCACCCTCTCATAGAAAACCGACGTGAAGTAACAGTGCTTGCATTGTTGCGTTTCGTTCGGTCAGTGAGAGCGCCGGAAGCCCACCTCCCCTCCCCTCTTCTCCTCTTCCTCTCCCACCCCTAATCCATTCCCCCAAAAGGGTGGCAACGCGACTTTGTTGAGGTATGTATGCTTGGTACACATATATGTTTCAACAACTCGTATATGTATGAATAGTTTAGCTTAGCTTAGGTTAGCTCAGATAGGTCGCGAATTGCTTGTATCAGGCAACAGCCAAAGCCGAGGTGTGCCGCGCACCCTTGAGCTAGTTGTCAAAGTAAAATCGGCTGAGTGCCTTAAGCGCTCGCCTTAGTAGTCCGGTGACAGCTTCAAGACCTTGCTTGGTCAATAGCGTAGTCAGTTCGAAAAAAAAAAAAAAAACTTGCGACTCCTCTGGTGTTGTTAGTGTCCCTGGACGGTGGTGATCACTTAACAGCAGATGACGTTTGCCACTGATGACATAAAAAAAAAATTTTTGAATGCAGTTTTTGGTGAACTTGAATGAATTACAATTTTGAAAGGAAATTTTGTATGTTTACATGTATTAGGAATTGTTTCTGTATAAACACGCTTAATAATAATAATAACCGACATAGTCAAGTCACGTAGCTAGTAGTTATTCACTATTGAAGAAGAAATACAACAACAACAACAACAAAAACTTGAAAACAACACGTTTTACACTTGTTTTAAATTATGAAATAAGTAATTATGTGGACATAAACTACAAAAAATCAATTTGAAAAAAGCACTTAGTGAGTTTCTCCCTTTAGCCCTTCATGTGTTTCAAATGAGAAGATAATAGCATCTGCGCCATTTTCACTCAATACTTGCCAAAACTTAGTTGCCTTCGAAGCGAAAACATAAAGTATTATATAATTAAATAAATACATATATTTATTACAAAAATAAAATCGATAATTTAAATAACCGTAATTGAAAAATGAAGCTTATATTAATGTGTGTATAGGTATTATAGTCAATATGTTATTACATATTTTTCCGATTATGCATACGAAGTGTGAATCAAGATGGTCGTTTGACAGTTATCTTCTTGTTTGACATACGTGATATAATTATTTCACGATAAAATTTCATTAACAATATATGAGTTATGGATTGATTTACGTTTTAATAATTGTGAACAGGAAGCCAGCAATTTTTCTAGAGTTACATAAGTCCATCAAGTTAAGTCGTCCATGCTTCAAACAACAAAGATGAGGACCCGAAGTATTAGGGGAGACTGCAAAATTTACGGCGATTTTTCGCTTTCGCTTTGATATATTACGTATCATTCGAAATTCTTTTTATATACATACATAATTACTATAATAATTACTTACTGTAAACGTTAGCAATAAAGGTATTTATAGAAAACATTTTGTTTCCTTTTTCTTAAGTACTTCTACCATAACTTAATAAAACCTTTGTCTACATGTTATAAACATAAAGTTCAGTTGTGCATTATATATTTTACTATTTTTTAATTTACCTAGTTTTTTACACATTGGTGGGATTTTTCAATGCAGATCTCAAGCCAAGAATTTGTCGCCAACAATTACATGTGTTTCGGCAGCTAGGTTCAAATAAACTCTAAAATATTCAGTTTACACCTTGAGAAAGCACTTATGATTGTCAAAACGAACACCGTTTCTAAAAATAACTGAGTCTTTGTCATCAGCCGGCAACAAATTGGATCTAGTTTTCTAATAGGATTTTTTGTTACATATATTAAAAAAAATACTGAGTATTTATACAAATAATTGTTCATAAAATATAACGTATATTTTATTATATACTCAGAGTAAAAAAAAGTTGAAGCGATGACCGGACTAAGTGGTTAGTGTGTTCGAACATCGCGTCAATGGACGTAGGTTCGAATCCTTCCGAATGAGGCGGAGCTATCAGTGAAGCAAAATCTTGCTGAAACCATAGCATGGTGGTATTTTTCTAACCCCGCCTGTCTAGTTACTACCCTAAAGTTGAAAATCTATCGCCAAGCGCCTTTTGGTGTATTCCAGGAACTGCACTTGAGAGGCAGTCTCCTATAGGTTTCGCATATTTGCCATCTAACGCTAAAAAACTTGTATAAAAAAAAACTTGCTTCATAGGGTATAGTGCTTGAACTTGATTGTCCGGCAAATGGACATTACTATTTGGAACCTTATTGTAATACAGTAAAACCATCATCTAAACCATTGGTTTTACTGAATCAAAGTATGGCGTGGCTAATCTGTGATTATTTCTACTAACAATAAGAACACGATGACGATATTTTACAAAATCTGCGTTATCGAAGTTTTTGCATACATTAAATTACTAAATATTGACAGCGTAAACAAAAAAAATTAAATTTGGGAAAATAATCAAGGGACCTGACTTAGCTAATATGAGCAGTATGTAATGCTAATGCGATATTAACTAGATCTAAGTGTACGGCCAGAGTGGACGCTCAAATCGAGCGTCAAGAGCATAGATAAGATACTATATACTGCGAAGTCAAGAGGCATGTGGCGTTCGTTTCAAACAGATGTATTAATACGTAATTGTCCCGTTGCACAACCCGCCGAACACAGATTCACTCAGGCAAAGAAAGGAGTCACACTTAGAAAGGAGTGGATAAGCGTTCATGGCTTAGTTGATAGCGTACTCGGACACAGTGTCGATGTACGTAGGTTCGAATCCTTGCACCTGGGTTGGAGCTTCCGGTGAAAGAAATCATCAAGAAGAAACCATAGCACGGTGTTAGCATGTTTTCTAAGTCCGCCTAGCTAGCTATCACCCTCCAGTGGTACATATATCGCCAAGCAACAGTCCTAGTCCGCTCTAGATTTTTCATATTTACCATCTTAGATAAAATCGTCGTTTAATATCAGACGAGATTGTACTCGACCGCTAAAGCATACAAAGTATGTATAAATAAAAATGCGCCTTACATTAAGTTGATAGATAGCAGCAGACGATTTTGTTTGAAGTGAAAACTTTTGTAGGTGAACTAAAGTGAACTGTCATGCTTGGGTCTATGACGCTGAATGGTGTTTAATCGGTTCCAGTCGTTATAAGTCACGTTTACTTGCTGACAAGTTGCTTTACCTATGAAATTGCCGTTATGTATGACAAAATTAAACGATTTTTTTTCAAGTATTTTTTATTTGTATTAATCGAAGTAATCACCCATACAATTAATGCATCTTTGTCAACGCAGTGGCAGTTTATTAATGCCTTTCTTAAAGAAATTAGCTGGACGGGAGGCAACAAATTGTTCAAAGCCATTTTGTACCGCCTCTCGGGTATTGAATTTGTTTCCCGCCTAGGAGTTATCCAAATTCTGGAAAAAGTAGTAGTCTGTAGGCGCAAGGTCTGGTGAGTATAGCGGATGACGGAGAACTTCCAACAAGTATGAGGTCGCGCGTTGTCGTGCAGGAGCAGCGGAGACGAGCGATTGACCAATGATGGTTGGAGATGTGCCAGCTTCTCCATCATTGTGTTCAGTTCTTCACAGTACACATCTGCAGTAATGCTCACCCCGTTTGGTAAGAAGCTGTGATGAATCACACCGGCGCTAGACCACCAAACATTGACCATCACTTTTCTAGGGGTAAGTTTTCGTTTAGGGCATTGTTTAGGTCCTGAACCAGGATCTAACCAACTTGCTGAGCGCTTGCGGTTATCAAACAGAATCCATTTTTCATCGCAGGTAACAATGCGGTTCAAAATTCTTTCATTTGTGTGTCTGTTGAGCAGTGCAAGGCACGTCTCGACGCGTACTTCGGGCTGGCAATCATTGAGTTCGTGGGGCACCCATTTCTCAAGCTTTTTTACCTTGCCAATTTGACGCAAATGGACCAATATTGTTTTGACGCTAACGTCGAAAGCTGCTGCTAATTCAGCCGTAGATTGTGTATCATCAGCTTCCACAATCGCCTTTAATTCGTCATTGTCGACTAAAGTCTTCGGACGACCGCGTGGTTCATTTTTCAGGTCGAAATTCCCAGAACGGAAGCGAGCAAACCAATAACAGGTGGTGCGTTGGTTTGTAGTGTGAGCTCCGAAAACGTCGTTAATGTTGCGTACCGCGTTTGTGCCGCGTTGCTGCCACGACGGTACTCATATTCCATAATTACTCGAATTTTTAACGTATCCATGATGACAAAAAAAGTATACTAGTAACACTAATCAATAAACAAATGACTACTTTTAGAAAAAGAATTCCATGTTTTTAAAATAAAATTAATTTGAGATTAGAATTCTTAGCCAAACAAAAATTATTTTGATTTGAAATGGCCAGTACTGCAGAACGGCAATTTCATAGGTAAAGACCTAGTATTACAAGTGTCTTGTGATCATTTTAACTCTGACAACGCGATGTCCCCTTGTTAGAACTTTTCTCAGAATTCATGCTCCGTGGTATTAAATTCCATTCGCTTATTTGTTCACAAAAACTGTATTATATTACGTAAAATGCCACTGATATTACAAAATATAGAGTCAAATAATTCGAGATTATGAATGAAACATAAAAGCCACTACATAACGAAAACTATATCTACGTAAAACAAAGAGGGTTTAGTATAATGCCGGATACCCATCTTCCCTCCCCTCCTCTCTTCCCAACTCCCCCTACTCCAAACACAGGCTGGCAACGCACCTGCGACTCCTCTGGTGTTGCAAGTGTCTATGGACGGTGGTGATCACTTAACATCAGGTGACCCATCTGTTCGTTTGCCTCCTATGATGTAAAAAAAAAAGCAATACGAATGTTTTAACTTTTACAACAAGATATATATAACAAGAATACAGCGTTGACGTTTAGTCCCCACAATATTGTTAGTGGCAGAGAATCCAGAATTACACATAACAGCGTCGTCTAGTGATATCTCCCATAACAAAAAAATCATAAATAAAATTAATTCGAAATACATACCAACGAAGTGAACAGACCATCGCAATAACCCAACCAAATTTTGTCTTTCATAAGAAAGTTTACTGAGTACAGTTTGACATCATATCTTAGATTACTTTGTCTCACATTTATGTAAATAAAACGCTTAATGCTTTGTTAAATTATTCACAAATGCCAGAGTTCATATTTATTTACAACACGGTTCAAATCACATGTTAGTGATGAGTCACTGTAATTTATTACTTTACTATTTATTTGAAACCGTATTGATAAGAATATTTATTACGTTTTGCTATTGTGTAATTTAAAAAAAAAAGTACAACAATTGTAATTATTGCACATTATATTACGGCAGACTCTCACTATTGTCTTGATCTAGCATTATATTACGGGTTACATTACGTAACAATCGTTTGTTGTGTTTCTTTTGTTAATTAATACCTTTTATCAACGTTATATACCTTTAGTTCCCAAAATGATCCAGGTGGAACCTCAAGGGGTTCACGGGAGACTTGACGGAGGTCTATGTTGGCAAGCACTGGTTCGACGGGCTGGGAGGCAGTCTCGCATCCGGGCTGCCTCAGCCGGGTATGGCGTGAAAGCGCCTGCCGCCGGGGGTTTCGCGGAGCTTCCTCACGCTCCCCCGCGACACTTCCATAGTGCGGCATACGGTTTGCCGTTTAGTCGGTTAAAGTCGCCGTAAGGCACCGGCAGCTACGTCCCAGCACGTAGTTGGCGGTCGACTCAGCTCAGGCCGTCCCCCGTGATGGATTTTCTCTCCACGTTAAAAAAAAAGGTCTATGTTGGCATGAAAAAAAAATGGGGGTTCACGAAAATGTATGTGCTTTCTATAGTGAAGAACAGATGTTGCCTTGACTTCATCTATCATTGTAGGCAGATAATATTTTTAGAAGCTCAACGACTGGTACTTATAAAAACTAGCATATTCCATATTCAGTACAACGGGTTGAGACATGCAAAATTCCATAATTAGATCTAATATTCACATTTTTTGTCGAGTTTTGGAAATATGATAGAAATGTAGCTGCGGGAGGTCCACCGAAACCAGCTAAATTTTGAAAGTGATCTATGAGAAAAAAGTCTGGAAACCGTTATTCTATACAATATATTAAATTCTCTAGACTTTAAATGCGCTACAGATCAAATACCTTTTACTATATGAAAGATTAATGGCGTATCACTATTTAAAGAAAATTGATAAAAATTCCTTTATGATATTATTTTAATTTTTAAAATGCTGTTCACCGGGGTTAGACAAAATCTACATTAACACGACCAAAGACGCGAGCAAAAGATGGTCATATATAAAGATACTAACACAAAGTCGTGAGCGGCTACGAGTAAACTAAAAAAAAAACAAAGTGTGTCGTAAAGACATACCACAGAAAAATATACAACAAAAAGCCAACGTCACGGAGTATTCCCTGACGGTTACTGTTGGCGACGCACACGATAAGTAACTTATAAATAGTTTTATACATAGATTTATTGATATTTTATAGAGAACATATATATAGATTTATCGACATTTAGTATACACTTTGTTAGATTTAATTCATGCGAGTATAATAGAATAGATAGATAAATTGAATATATAATTGTAGGTATGTTATGTATTTAGTAATCCTATGCATGCATAAGTCCCTATTTCTCTATTAATCTACATGATTCTACCTATAATTCACATATTCTATAAATCAGTACATACGAGTACATCATTCTATATATAAATCAAAACATATATCAATCTATATTCAATAATTCTACACATGTTTTTCCATATCCATAATTCACTCCCTATTACTATAAATAGCACATCTATAATTCCATATTCAATAACTCAATACACACGATCCGTTACGAGTAACCGTTGTAAAATTTGTACCTCTATAACCATTACGTTTGTCTATATTAAATTATACAATCTTCCATATTTGCCGTTCTATATGATCGTATAATTCTCGTAACGTAATATTCAATAGTATATAACGTGTGTAATGCTATTATGTTCTCTCTAGAATGTTTCCATACACACACGTTATATGTTCCATACGGTATAATTTTAATCTATTCTATCATGTAATTCCCTACTTAATGCGAATGTAATCTATAAGTCACCCTATACTAACACACGTAATTCTATATAATCCATACATACGTCAATCTATATTCAATAGTTCTATACATATCCATAATTCAATCCCTATTACTATAAATAGCACATCTATAATTCCATATTCAAGAACTCAATACACACGTAACATACCTACAATTCTATATCTCTATTCTATTATGATCGCGTGAATTAAATCTAACAAAATCTATACTAAATGTCGATAAATCTATATATATGTTATCTATAAAATATCAATAAATCTATGTATAAAACTATTTATAAACTACTTATCGTGTGCGTCACCAACAACATTTAAGCGTATGCTTAAATATAAAACAAAATATAGAACAAAATATTTGCAAAAAAAATCTTTTTAAGAGATATAATAGGAAATAATAGTTCCCAGACCCTCCAAAATGGCGCTAGCATGGTCAAATGCAACCGTCAGTCCGACATAATTTTATAAATGTAACCTAATATTATGGCTGTGAGAAATCGCGGAGATAGCATTTTCTTGAAGTTTGAAAATATGCGTATATTGAGTTTTTAGGCCTTACTTTTATAAAACTTGTTGAAATATTGAACCCTGTTTATGATTATGAACCCTACTACTGCTACTCAAGCGCCAATCTAATTTAACAGACACTTTTTCGTACATAGAAATAGCTTTCTATTTTTTTTATTCGAACTGACTACGCTATTGACCTTGCAAGGTCTTAACAACTTCACCGGACTACTAAGGCGAACGCTTAAGGACGCGCTCTCAATTTTTCGCGATTCAATTTTGGCATAAAGTGCTAGTAAGTTACTCAAGTCTAGTAAGCGGGATAGCTCACGCACACAGACACGATAACTGATAAGTCGGGGAATTATAGCACACTTGAAACGACTTTGATACTTTAATAAAAAATATTACAATATTATATTGATGTTCTATTTTTTGTTTTATTTTATGCTATAGTACCAAAATCGTTTATAGTTTCACAAGGTCATACTACGCCAAGAACAGTATGTACAACTAAACCTAAATATGTACGTAATATACAGAATTATCAAGTTTGTGCTTAGATGTTTAGTCTCCCAATGTAGGAGCAAGGTTTCAATCTTTTAAAGTTTGGTGAAGACAGTATTTATGATAACTGAATCTTAGTATAAATAATAGTTAGAAACATCGAGTTTGCACTCATAGCGTCAGCTAAATGTTTCATATCTTAACGATGGTGAGAGCTATTTCGTGTTTTTTTTTTCGAACTGACTACGCTATTGACCTAGCAAGGTCTTAACAGCTTCACCGGACTACGGTATTTCGTGACAAAAGAATTTTAATATTGATAATAGGTAGAAACATAAAGTTTGCGCTCAGAAGTTGAGTCTTGTCGTATCAGGTGTGAGTAACATTTCTCATAGACCAAGTGAGTAGCTGTATCACGATAACCGAATTTTAGTACTGATAATCGCTAGTTTATGTGATTTTAATATGTTTGTACGTGGCGTTATTAATTAGTTTGATCAGTGAGAACGCTTACAAGAGACAACTGACTATGCTATTGGCCTGGCAAGGTCTTAACAGCTTCACCGCACTACTAAGGCGAGCGCTTAAGGCACTCAGCCGGTGCGACCGATTTTTACGTGACTTTCACCCGCAGATAGCTGAAATTACAGCGGGTTATTTTGGTTACTTTAAATTAGACTAGCTATTAACCGCGGTTTTGTCCGAAATACTAGCTCCAAAATGGTTGTACCGATTTTTACGGAATTTTCACCGGCAGATAGAAGACATCATACCAAATAATTTAGTCTTTTCTAATTTAGACTAACTGTTAACCGTGGCTTCGCCCGCAGTGCTATATCCGAAACGATTCGACCGATTTTTATGGGACTTTCACTGGCAGATAGCTGATCTTATAGGAAGTAATTTAGGTTATTTTATTTTAGACCAGCTGTAACCTGGAACTTCGACCGCATGAAATTTAGTAAAAAATATGTTGTTCACTGTAAACTATGTAAACATGCACATAAATCGTGCGTTGTACTGGACTCCAAGAATAAATTGAGGAGGTGGTAGAGTCGGCTCCTCCAGGGTAGTACCACCCTCTCACAGAAAACCGACTTGAAGTAACAGTGCTTGCACCGTTGCGTTTCGTTCGGTCAGTGAGAGCGCTGGAGGCCTACCTCCCTCCCTTACCTCCAAACATAGGCTGGCAACGCACTTTCGATTCCACTGGTATCGTTAGTGCCTATGGATGGTGGTGATCACTTAACATCAGTTGACCCACCTGTTCGTTTGTCTGCTATGACATAAATATATATGTAATATATGAAAATATATATGTAATATATGGAAATATAAATGAAATTCATATATCTATGTATGTAATTTGAATTATATTGTCTTTTTGACGGCGATTTTTTTTAAATTACCGCGCTTTCGTCTACATAACTCAATAACCATAGTAACATATAAGACTATTGTATCGAGTTCAATGAGCACTATTTATATTGTCAAATATTAAAAAACTGCTTAGACAGATATCAAGTTTCATATCTTGATTTATATTTATGCAAGATTTCAAGACGTCAGTTCATTCATTGTTTTCAATTCAACATTATAAT
>MU158718.1:2191113-2215293 GCA_015888305.1 Antheraea pernyi
GAACCCGTTCGCAGTATCACCTACCAGGTCCACTTAAGATAACAAATAACCTACATATATTGTCGATAAATGTCTTCCCAGTACGTTGTCCCAGTACCTTTTGTCCCAATAAGCCTACAACCCGTTCGTAACATCATCTACCGGGTTCAATTAAAATAAAAACTAACCTACGTATATTGGCAGTAATGTAAAAAAGCTTGAGAGGTCCATGGACCTCCAGTTGGAACGTAGTTCCTTTCCCTTTTTTGTAGGCGTTTACTATACGCTCAGTATAGTTTACATTATAAAATATCAAGTTGATAAAGTTAAATTGTAATTTAAACGTTAAAATATATTCATAAAATAAATAATGATAAATTAAACACTGAATGACATAATAACTATTTTCAACTTGTATTAAAACTTTTTCACATGTTTTGAAGGATTTGGACGGAGCGACAACAACCCAACAGCTGAAGGATTTGCTACAATTCCATTGGGAGCGAATACCGCAAGATGACATAAACAGTCTCATTAATTCAATGAATAATCGTTGCCGACAAGTTCTGAATAGCAGAGGAGACCATACTTTGTATTAAATTGTTCTATTGTTTCATAATAAATACATTTTCTTTAGAAATTTCATTTTGTAAGAAAAAAGTTTAGTTTCTTATGTATCTTAGTTTCTACAGTATATTCTAATATTGTTCATTTCTGATATTAAAAGAACTTATAAAGACAACAGCTGTTATTTTTACATCATAGAACCCTAAAGATATTATTTTAAAAATAAAATACAACGTTATATTGTGAAGAACCGTCCTAAAATTTAAATTAGTACATGTTGCTTAGACTTTTTTGATGAGTGTATATATATAACATAATATCTACGAAACATCTTTGGCATAGATGCACTGTCAATATCAAAATGTAAAGAAATATATCTATCGAAAACTTATGACAAACCATTAGTACATTCCACGCGTGGGAAATCAGGGAAGTCGTTAGTAATTAGTTAAACCGATCTTAATTAAGAAGCGGTTGACGCATTATGATGTAACTTACGTTCTTGAAATAGTTCCGTCGTTCGGTATTTCATACCGTTCATCGACATCGTAAGTTGGTAACAGAAGATGATGTTTGCGTATACATAACCGCATTTTAAACTTTTTAGAAGGTATTAAACTCTATATAATATGTTTATAACAGTTTATGAATGAAAGTAAAAACGAATAACCGTTAAAGTCTCAATAGTTCGTATTAGGTTTGTTTATGTTGTGTCATTCGTTGTGAGAACTCTGTTGAGGCATGTTGTTTATATTGTGTTTATTTCTGACGCTCCGCGAAGCCGCCGCCCATTTGAACAGGCCTCATATAATATTATTCATTGCCGACGATTTGGTAAGTTATATTATTTCAACCTTAACCTTGTACTCGTTTTATTTACATGCATTTACTAGAATTTAACTGTTATCTTTATAGTGTTGGTAATATACGATATATAAATGTATATGAGACTATTCATTGCATAGTAAAAGCGATGTAAACGTGTTTTTTTTTTAAATTTTATTAACCAAAGTTAAATAATATTTCTAACTAAAGATAGTGCAGTATCGGAAGGTGGAAGTCGTTAGTAATTCAGTAAAAGAGGGTTGTGATTATGGCAGGGCTATATCTCGCTTGAGTTAAGAGATATTGTTATAACTGTTTTACTGACGTATTATAAGATTGGTTAAAATGTCAATTGTCACATTTTTGAGTTAAAAAGATTTGGTAATTAGCATTGCGATATTATGATTTCGAATTATATGTTATAAAAAAATCAAAATATACACGCAAATGTGTATAATAAATGCTTAAAATATCAAACATTAAATAATAAATAGCAGTGACTTTATAGATAACAAAAACAGTCGTATACATCCAAATATTCTGCAGTAAGTTTTTGCGTGTGATAATTTGTTTACGATAATTAAAAATATTATAAGTGAAAAGTCTCACATCCAGATTTGTAAATCAGCGGTACTTGAATCTGTATTACGATTTACTGTTGCTGGAAATAGACCACCGGACCGGAACAAATGCTCGAAAGTTGACCTATTTTTGAAATTATTTTAGTTTCTTTAAACTTACGTAGGGATACTTCTAGGTATGGGATGTTCGTTTGACTGATTTTATTAATTCGTAGAATAGATTAACACCAGACTTCTAGTTGTGCAGGTTTTGTATTCGTGAGTACCGACTGATATTGTGTATATATAGTAAATATATTATTATTTTTTATTTTTTTGGCAACTGATCTAGTAGACTATTGCCATTGTCAAGTAGGTTGATATTGCAAGTTTCTTCTGATCATTTCAATGACCTAACAAGATGGTGGCCGTCCTTTTAGAACTTTCCAGACAGTTTTAGTGGCAAGTCAGGATCCATACTCCGTGATATTATTTCCCATCCACTTCAATTGTGCACAATACCCGAACTAAATCACGTAAAACACCACCGATATTTCAAAATATTGAGCTAAATAACACAAGATCATGATTTTTTTTTTATGTCATAGCAGGCAAACGAACAGGTGGTTCACCTGATGTTAAGTGATCACCACCGTCCATACGTCCATAGACACTAACAAAACCAGACCAGTCGAAAGTGCGTTGCCAGCCTTTTTTGGGGGAAAGGGAGGGAGGGTGGGAGAGAGGAGAGGGGAGGTGGGCCTGCGGCGCTCTCACTGACCAAACGAAACGCAACAATGCAAGCACTGTTCACGTCGGTTTCCTATGAGAGGATGCTACTACCCCAGACTATCCGACCCATTCATGCTGAAACCAATAATAGCTTCAGCGTGGCTCTACCAACTAAAAAAAATATACATCTATAAAAATATCAAAACCTCTACATGTCATTCTAAGATCTCACCAAAAACTTAAATATTGAATTAAATAAGCAATAATTAGTGGCAATGTGTTTCGATTCGGTTTTCTATAATGACTTAGGATAATGAGACACGTTTAAGAAAAACAGATAATTTTTCAGACAATTTAGAATATTGAAGAAATAGTGAAAATGGCTGTTGGGTTTGGACTAGTGTTTGTACATCACGTTTGTGGACATGGGTTGCAATGAGCGGGGCTTTCCGTGAAGGAAAACTTTGTGATATATGTATATATATGTTACATTCCATGCCAAATCGACTATTTCGATTTTTCTAAAATTTTTATATCTTTTTTTACCTTAACGACGCATTTTATAGAATTTATTCAAATTATTTTACACTAGCCGACCCGTGCCCACTTCGTTGGGCAGTAATATGCATTATCAAGCTACAACTTTTCTCTAGAACTCAATCATATATATCTCATAATTAAGGCAGCGTTCGTAAGAAACGTTTTCGTTCGACCATTTTTCTCCGACTCCCCAGATATTACCTCCTACAACGTCACATACTTTACCTCTTTATAATATTATTAGTATATTAGTATAGATAACGACAAGAAATTTAGAAATTTAAAATATTGGTCTTCTTTTAGTGAATTAGCCAAAACTTTTTTCACAATTGACTTTAATTGTTATTGTTGAAAATTTTAGTATTATCTCCTAATTCCCCGAAATTTTCAGAGTAGCATTTGTTTTCTTTACATATAGTACAAAATAAAGTCCCCTACCACGCCTGTCTGTCTGTCTATTCGTGATAAAATCAAAAACTACTGAAAGGACTTTCAAGCCGTTTTTCACCACTGGACAAAGTGATTATTCATGAGGAACGTTTTGATATATACTTTGTCAAGGATTTTTTTTATAATCAGGGCGGGACAACTTCTGCCGGGCCTGCTAGTCTTTACATATTTTATTTTCAATCGAGAAAAAATATTTAAATAAATTTCGGTTCAAATTATTTGCCTTTATATTTTTTAAAAGCTTATGTTTTGGGAGGAAATAGGCCAAAGGGCTATGAATTTTTTATTTTCTCCGTTTTTACATCTATTTTTCTGAAAAGCATTCAATATTTTTTGACGATTAAAAAAAAACCTGAAAAATGTTTTTGGTAAGGTAGAAAAATATAGAAAACTTTTAGAAAAATCAAAAGGGGTCGGAGGCAATTGTCGTCGATTTAGTATTGAATGCCCCATATACTTCTTGGAGAGTCTTAATAAGAGCGTCACTTTGTTGGGACACGTTATTCCAAGACACTAATAATTATTTCTTACTGGTAGTATAACCTCTCTTTCAAGCAAAAACTACAGAACGGATTTGAATGGTACTATGCACTAATATAACCTATACTTCCTACTCTATACAAACTTAAATAAGCTGGATTAAGTAAAAAACAACATCATTTAAATACTAGAAACAATAACAAATAGGTCATGCTTTTTTTTAGGCTCAGTAAGACCAATAACAATTCTTTACGTAATAGTGTTTGGTTTTATAACAAAGTTCCAAAGCACACTAAAGCTTTGCCGTATAGTGAGTTCAAGCATCATGTCAAGCTGCTTTCAATATCTAAATGGTATTATAGGGTGGATCAATATGTGAACGATGTTGGCGTCTGAAAATGAGGTCAAATGGGCATCCACCAAAAACGAATGTAAACTATCTATGTTTATAAAAGTATGTATAATGGAAAAGATGAACCAGATCAAGTTTCTTGCCGGTTTTTCTCAATTACTGTTTTGTTTTCCGAACCAGTGGTAGCTTTGACTTTCGTAAATGCCTTCTCAAGGCCTGTATTGCATAAAGTGTTTTTGATTTTGATTTTTAACATCAATAATAGATAGCAACCTAATGTATCTAATATTATAAATGCGAATAGAAGTTTGTTTGTTACCGTTTCAAGCTTCGAACAACAATAACTAGATAAAGGGTCACGTACGATTCGAAGCTAAAAGCCGTCCGCGTAAATATATACATATTTGTAGCTATTTGCTAACTAAGAAAGGGAGAAAAAAAGTTTTAAGACTGTTTTAAATTCAACCTAATTACAACCATAACACCTAGTACTAAAGTCACAAATGTTCAAAATATTATCTAATACTTACGATAAAACGAGCAAAGTAATAAATTACTCCCCTCATAAATGAAAAGACAACATAAACAACATTTAGTGTGAATTCAACCTTAACACGTAATGAATAAAGTACGTTTTCCGTTATTGTGCGTGACGAGGTCAAACATTTGTAACAGGTTTAAAATCGGTAATTTTGTTCAAAATTTGATATTATTTGTTAGTTTAAAGCTTAAAATATAACTCATTCAACATGTATTTAGCGAAAGTAAGATATTCCGGCCGTTAAATTGCTTTTTCGTGTATTATTTTTGCATCTTTTGAATACACTGCGACATGTGAAACGGGCTTACATTGGCTGTGTTTCAAATAAACTAAACAAAAATAAAGGCACGCATTTCAAGTGAGCTCTTATTTACCGAGACGTATTTTTCGCGCGGACCCTTTATCTAGTTATTGTTGATCGAAGGTTTCAAGCTTCAACTGCACAAACAACTATTATACAATTTTACATTGATGTTGTCAGTGATATAGACATGATCATCTATTCAGAAATAAGTATTGTTTTTCCGAAACTTGCTGTTGGCCTGATGGGCTTTGACAGCTACACCAGACTTATTGGTCGAGCGATTATGGCGCTCAGCTGTATGGCAATAAGCCTAAGAACGCCGGATAGGCCAGATCTACATTAATGCGACCAGAGCCACGGGCAAAAGCATGTAGGCTACTTAATTAATATAGAGATATTAATTAAATTGGTCAAAAACGAGTAAGTTCGACCAAAAAAGTCGAGGCAGTCATAAGGACTGCTGACAGAAGTGAAAACTCAAGACAATAGAATAAATGTATTTTATTGAATTTTTAAATTGGTTTGAACTGCATTATTTCAATGTCATAATTTTTATATTGAAATTATTAACATTACTCTGTTTTTCTATTGGCATTTGGATCAATAATTATATTCATTTTTATACAGTTTATTAATTATATTTATAATTATAAATTAATATTATTTATTTAAAACATTGTCCATTGTAAATGCAGTAGAACGCTCAAACGCGTAATTTTCATGACTCTAGACTATATATTAATTCGGGATCGTCAAATTCTTATCAAGTGAATATTAATTAGCAAATTGAATTTTATCACCAGTTTAATTGAACCAGGACGGTATTAGTACTTAGGTTTTCATATATTTTCGCTATTTTATATTGTTACATTTTGTGTGAGAATTCGATACAAATAAATAACGAATGACTTGCAAATCGAGGGAACCAAAAACAACGGGGTTCTAATAACGGCATGTCTTAAACTTTGTCGAAACCTTCGAATAATGACGTCAACCTTCCAGAAATTTCGACCTTCATTTATTGAAACGTATATAGGCGCGTTACGATGTGTCCAAATAAAGTTCGTAGGTTCGATCCCCTGGAATGGAGCCTCTGACCACGCTACTGACATGCATTCACTAATTCACCACACAGACGGTAGGTTCATAGATTATGTAAGGGATTTTTCTTATTTTATGGTTAGTTAACCTTAGCCACAAATAACAAAGTAAAAATAATAAAGTGAAATTTTATAGTGTAAATAAATGATTCGCGAGGCCCCTTGTTATAAATTGCCAGTATTGCCTGTTTTTATAGTAGGAATATAGTATACAATGCAGCATCTGTGCCTCAAAGCAAAATACGATATGGCGTTAAACTATGGAAGTAAGTGAAGTAGACCAATCTAGTAGTGACAATATCTGTAAACTGGCGAATCTTACGAACTTTCCTGAAAATCCATTCAGTAGTTCTTGCGTAAATTTCATCTCTTTTTTGTTTTTTCTTATAAGTAAGTTATACATATATACGAATGTGATATATATGTAAAACATTACCTAAACTATTAATTCATCATCATCAATTCATTCGGTAGGTGGTAGAGCCACGCTGAAGCTATTACTGGTTTTAGTATGAATGGGTCGGCTCGTCCGGGGTAGTACCACCCTCTCACAAAAAACCGACGTGAAGTAACATTGCTGCGTTTCGTTCGGTCAGTGAGAGCACTGGAGGCCAACCTCTCTTCCCCTTCCTCCTCTCCCCTTCCGCTTCCCTTCCTCCCCCTCCAACACAGGCTGACAACGCACTTGCGACTCCCCTGGTGTTGCAAGTGTCTATGGACGGTGGTGATCACTTAACATCAGGTGAACCACCTGTCCGCTTGCCTCCTATGGTATAAAAAAAACCAAATCCGTCTAGTAGTTTTTGCGTGAATTCCGTACAAACGACAGACAAAAATTTTAAAAATATGGAAATATGTTCTGTCATTGATTCTAAGCCCCGCAAACAGAGTATTTTTTCTTCCGTTACCCTTTTATTATATATATAGATATATGGTTAGGTTTCGGATATCATAAACATCAAGGTATTGTTTGTTCACGCTGTTATAAATACAATCCAAAGTCAAATAGATTATGTCATAAAAACAGACAGGCTAAAAGTCGTAATGCATTGTCCTCATTGTTGAAAAATCACGGTCATTGGTAGAACAATAAAAAAAGAAAGAAAATCTAACAACGGCTAAAAACATCACTTGAGCGTTTTAATTAACGTCTGTTCAGTCTACTCTGATTCTGCCTTGAAATTTATTAGAGCCGTGGTCTGAAAACCGTAGCTCGCAAGCCGCATGGTAGCTCTTTAACTTCTTCACTGCGGTTCTCCCAAAAAATGTTTAGTGCAGACACGGAATATTATTTTGCCTAGTAGGAGACAAGTTGTTTTTGAAAGGCAAGCCTAATAAAAGTGACATATTTTTAGAAAATAACAATAGTACGGCTGGTCGCTCGCAAAAAAGACATATTTAGCTAAGACTAGCACGAGTGTGTATTTAAATCCTAATTATCTCCATAAAAATGCCTCTAATAAAGCAGTGGTAGGTTTTGTATGTGGTAGAGTCACGCTGAAGCTATTACTGATTTCAACATGAACGGGTCGACTCTCTCGGTGTAGTACCACCCTCTCACAGAAACACCGACGCGACGTGAAGGAACAGTGATTGCATTGTTGCGTTTCGTTCAGTCAGTGAGAGCGCCGGCGAACCACCTCCCCCTTTCTCCCCCTCTCTCTCGCCCCTCAAACACAGGCTGGCAACGCACTTGCGAGTCCCCTGGTGTTGCTAGTGTTTATGAACGACGGTGATCACTTACCATCAGGTGACCCACCTGTTCGTTTGTTTCCTATATTATAAAAAAAAGGCAGAGCTTAAGTTTAAAAAAAGCGGCTTGTATCAGACTGGCAACGCGTAGCATAGCGGTCTGTTTACGTCTAATATTGTAATGTCTAATGTCTTACGACTTATAGCCTGTCTGTTTTTATGACATAAGCGATTTGACTTTGGAATGTATTTATAACAGCGTGAACAAACAATACATTGATGTTTTGTATTGAACTTGTGCAGCCTATCATATATTTGATTAATTAAAAAACTGTTTTTTTTTTCGAACTGACTACGCTATTGACCCACCAAGGTATTAACAGCTTCACCGGACTACTATAAAACTGTATAAAATGGATATAATTATTTATCGGAGTGCCAATATATGTGAAAACCAGACTTTTAATAATTTCTACAATTTGTGAGATTTAAGTAATTCATACTATAATTCATTTAAAAGAGAACACAGTTATTCCATTGTGTTAAGTTGTCATTTCTGTCGACAATCATGCCGGGACTATTTTTTTTGTATTGTTCATATTTGGCTCTTTTGATGTCTGTTTGTTTGAAGACGCATCACGATAAAGCCTTAGCAAGAGAATTATAAAGCATATCCTTGAGTAACATTTAGTCTTGGTTTCATTAAAATCGGTTCACTCTATCAACATTTATTGTAATTTTAATGCCGGCTCGAGGCAAGTATGAGAGAAGAGTACATAAGTAAATGGCCTTAATATATTTTATTATTGTATTATTAATATTTTAGTACTAAAAGTTATATTATAGGACTAATAGTACATTCTCAAAGATGCCTTCACTAAATATGTATTTTTTGGGAGCGACTAGCTATGCTATTGTTGCTTTCTAAAAGTATGTCTCTCTTCTGTAGGTTTGCGTTTCGAAACTGTTTATTCGTGTCTTAAAAGGCAAGTCGATAAAATAAGAAATATTTCCTTGTCTGCACTAAACATTTTGTGGAAGAGCCACAAAGAGCTGTGGAAGCAAAGACACAAAGAGCTCGCAAGCCGCGTTTTGCCAACTAGTAACCACTGACCTACACAGTCCTATACACTTAAAATTTATGTTGAATATAAAATTACCGTAATAAACTTGTCACGCATATATCTGCAACTCTGGTAGTCCGGTGGAGCTGTTAATTCCTTGCCAGGTAAATAGCGTAGTCCGTTCGAGGAAAAAAAATCTGCAACTCTGTATAAAACTGATCAGTGGCGAAACAGCTATAGCTTCCTCTTTTGTTTCTCAAGTAATCAATTTGTAAAATATTACATTTTTACAGTAGATTGTTGTTTTGATATTAAACTAACATACTTTCTCGTTGTGCTTTATTGACACTAATTATAAGTTAACCTAATGTAAAATGCAACGAATTCTTTAGTCAAGTTGTATACCATTTTGTTAACTTGAATTTAATTTTAGGGCTGGAACGATGTCGGTTTTCACGGGTCCAACCAGATACCTACGCCGAACATCGACGCGTTGGCTTACTCCGGGATTATTTTACAAAAAAATTACGTTACACCCATCTGTACCCCATCGAGAGCAGCACTGATGACTGGGAAATATCCTATTCATACAGGTATGATATCTCAAGTTTCTTCATCGCATTCAGCCTGTTAAAAAGCATCTTTTATTATGTATTTATATCCCTCTTTATTTATAACTAGCTATTACCTAAAACTGTAGGTCGGTTGTATGTGGTAGAGCCACGCTGAAGCTATTATTGGTTTCAGCGCGAATGGGTCGGCTCGCTCAGAGTAGTACCACTCTCTCACAGAAAACCGACGTGAAGTAACAGTGCTTGCATTGTTTCATTTCGTTAGGTCAGTGAGAGCGCCGGAGGCCCACCCCCCCTCTCATCTCCTCCTCCCTCCCTTTCCCTCAAATACAGGCTGGCAAAAAACTTTCGACTCCCCTGGTATTTTTAGTGTCTATGGACGGTGGTGATCACTTAACATCAGGTGGCCCACCTGATCGTTTGCATAAAACAAAAACGTTGACATAAAAAAAAACTTCGTCTGTGTTGTTTATTATCTCAATTGGTTTCTATATCTCAAAGGGATTAGGCAGTGTATTCGACGAAGCTCCCAGGCGGCTTGGCTTCTTCCGACACTTCCAACAATTATCGTTATATTTCAACCAATTTACACAAAATCTTGAAAAACTATATATACCTATACCTTCCCCGTGAATCACTATTTACTGATGTAAACCGCATGAATCCGTTCAGTAGTTTCTGAGTTTATCGCAAACACAGACGCGGCGGACGATTTTGTTTTATAGTATGTAGTCAGTAAGACAGCAATAATAAACAATAAAGAGAATTGACCGCCGAAGTTTGAAGAACAAATTTTTTATACTCCACTCAACGATATACAACGATATCGCACGAGTGTTATTCGCCTGTGAAACTTTTATTGTTATAAAATGACCCTCACTCAAGGCCACGACGTAAATTGAAACATTGTATTTATAATCTATATTCAAGAAGTTGTCATTGGAGTTACGACGTTATATATCTCTCTAGACACCTCAATAGCATAGATAAGAATAATATACTGGAGTAGTTAATTAGGCTTACAATAGTAGGTTAATAATTATTGTATAAATTGAAATAAATTAAATACATGAGAAATAAGGTGTTCATCATTAATATTTAATTAAACACACAACACAAAGAAACACACAACGCCTTGAATTTCTCCTTAATATTTGTCAACAATTAATGTTGCGTTTTCTAATCGATATTGTCTCTTTCTGTTACCTAATAACGTCTGATAACGTATTGTAGTAATACAGAAATATACTTATGACCTACATACGGATAAGAGACCTCGGTAGGTCACGATAAAAAAAACGGCATTTGTTGTAACGCCTCTATTCAATGCTGATTTAAATAAACAGTTAAGTTCATTGACTCTGTTTCCATTCGTAAATACTTCCACTTTATTTAAGACAATACGAGTTTGGTCATACTAAATGCTGTATTAATTTTTTTTCCTTTAAACTTTATCATGATATACTTCGTATGAAATTGTATGCTAATGCTAAAACGAGTGTTAGAGTTACTGTATCATTTTTATGACATTCTTGCTTATTCACTGTAACTACTTAGTTACTTATCGTTATGTTTTGCTTTAATGTCGGTGTTATCTTCTCTACATATAATAATAATGTAAATATAACGTGTGTGGACTTTTCACATTTTTGTACGAACATGTAGTCTTTGTTTCATTATAATTCGTTCAGTTTATCAAAAGTTATTGTAATTTTAATGACGACGCGACTTAAATACGAGAGAAAAGTAGATAGTAAATCGACGACTTTATTACTCTCTTGTACGCAAGGACCACGCAGATGAATTCATGGCCACACCTAGTATTAAATATATATATATAAATAATAATAGTTTTTTTTTTAGATTAATACAAAGTGTCTAATACACACAAACAAAAAAGAGATCAGTACATATCCAATAGTTTTTGTGTGATACGCGCAAAATGACAGACCTATTTCATTCTATTCATTATGCAAGATTATTATAGATATAAAGGAAATACAAAACAATTAATTATATATCACTCTGAAAAAAGAAAATCTTTAACAACAACAGTCACTTCTCACCCAAATTACCAGAACCTCGTTCTTTCTGATGGTAAACACGTGGAATTGAAAAATCATTGATCGTCACCGCTATGCCAGCCTGCAAACATCTGGACAGTTGGATGTACACTAGCTGATTAAGGAAAAGAAAGTATCTGTATCGAGTATATGTGTTTTTTTTAAGTTAGACGTAGACTAGCTCTGAAGTGCAGCTCGTTCTGAGTGGCCGAACAGATTGACTATGCACTTATTATTATGGTCTGTTACTTGATGGATACCACTATCGTATATATTAACCAGTTAATATATAAAACCTGAATTAAACCATAGAAATATGTAGTAGTGACCATTTTATAATTTATTTTTATTGAAACCAATTTTTTGGTAGGTTATTACTGCTAATGTCGAATACGTAATGGTGTTAGGTACAAGTGTCATGCGATCATTTCAATGAAAGAAAGAGAGGGTGGCCGTCTCGTTAAAAAATTTTAGGGAGTTTTTGTGGCAACTTAGAATCCATGTTCCGTAGTATTCTTTCCCATCCACGTCATTTGCGCACATTAACCAAACTATAGTACGTAAAACACTACCAATATTACAACATATAGAGCCAAATAACACAAGACTATGAATAAAATATAAAATTCACTACATGTAATTCCAAGATTCCGCCAAAAACACTAGTATACATATATCACAATTGATTTTAAGGAATGCAACATGGAGTGATCTATGGCTCGGAACCCAGAGGTCTACCGCTAGGGGAGAAAATTCTCCCTCAGTATCTCAAAGACCTGGGATACGCGACCCATCTTGTCGGTAAATGGCACCTGGGCAGTTATACGAAGGCATATTTACCTCTGAACCGTGGGTATGTTTACTGTCTGTACTTTTTAAATACTTTTAATTTATTAAGCAATGATAAGTGATAACTGTAGTGTAACACAAGGACTGCTGTCACTGTCGAAAAATGAAGCTTCATAATCGGTCACCATTGTTAGAATGCAGAATGCAGATTTGTTCATTCACAAATGGAAGACACATTTTTAATCTATTGAATCTGAACTAGTGCCGATCGAAGTCACTACTAGGCCTACGGGGCTTGTGAATTGGGACCAAATGGCGAGTACTGCGTTTTAACCGTTTGGAAGCTATATTCGAGGAGTTTAACAAAGGTGGTGATTATAATGTTGTATAATGTGTGTAATTTATAATGTGTGTAATGTATAATGTGTGTAACCCTGTAATGTTCCATTAATACTGTCGTATTTTGTTATACAGGTTGTGCTTTTAGTCGAAATAAAGTTTACCCAAGACCCATATCTTAACGCGAAAATGGTTCATTATTGAGCATAGTTAGAAAACATAAATGTTAATCTATTTCAACATACATATATAGATACATAGTGTAAGTAGCATAAAGTATACAGATGCAGTGCGATTAGATTTAAAAATGAGCATTATCGTGACTTTTACTTAGTACGTTGAGTACGAAATGCTAATTTAATTTCGCGCCCGGTAGTTGTTGTTATAACTACCAAACAAACGCATAATAAATGTGATTTATCATAATTTATAGGTAAACAAAATAGCTACAAAATATAACAACCAATCATTGTTATAGTAAAGATAATCGCAATTCATAATAATCGCTGAAATCTACACTATAAAAACCAACTGTTTAATATAACAGTTCGTTTCCAGTTACAAACTTTACAAATGATTATCTTCGACCAATGATAGTATCTCATTTCTGAAAGCAAAAATCTTTATTCAGAGTCGATTTAGTATTTTGTATAATTATATTAGATTATAAAGGATATATACATTTTTTTATATATATAACAATTGAATAGTGGTAGAACCACGCTGAAACTACTACTGGTTTCAGCATGAATGGCCCGGCTCGCCCACGGTACCACCCTCTCATAGAAAACCAACTTGAAGTAACAGTGCTTGCATTGTTGCTTTTCGTTCGGTCAGTGAGAGCGCCGGAGGCCCATCTCCTCTCCCCTCTCCCTCTCCGTCTCCCCCTAACCCTTCCCCCCAAAGGGTGACAACGCACTTGCGACTCCTTTGGTGTTGTTAGTGTTCATGGACGGTGGTGATCACATAATATCAGGTGACCCACCTGTTTGTTTGCGTCCTATGATATAAAAAAAAAACATAATCCTTGAACGTGACCACCGTAACTACAGTATATTTTATGTTAAAGGCTACATAATAATAATAAAAATTATCGCCGCAGGTTCGACACTCACCTTGGCTTTTGGACTGGAAAGATCGACATGTACGATCACACTAATATGGAGAAAGGATCATGGGGCTTTGATTTTCGAAGAGGTATATTATTGCATTATCATATTATGTAATTATCCATAAATTATATCTTGGAGTAACATTTAGTCTTGGTTTCATTAAAATCGGTTCACTCTATCAAAAATTAGTGTAATTTTAATGACGACGCGACTTAAGGACGCGCTCTCAAAAAAGGTCCATTTTCACTGTTTTTCGGTAAGAATTACAACAAAACTATTGAACTTTAATAAACATAATGACTAACTACAGATACATTTTATTTATTTTTATTAAAAAAAAAAAAACAATTCTCCGTAGTCCTCTCGCGCAAAACAGTCTGCTTTTCGGTATGAAAATCTCAGTAAATTTATGTTATTCTTCATTTTTTTAAATACCTGCTTATGCTACGTATAGTCAAGTTTAAATCACATAAAATAAAATCCAAATTATCTGCACTACAACTGAAAAAAAATTATTTAGTTGCAAACAAAATGTCTCCATTTTATGTCAGTTACGAATACCTTAACTCCAATGAAATAAGGTCCAATTTATTTCTTTATTTAGATTCGATGTAAACAAAATTATGGAAAAAAGAAAAACGTAAATTAAATAAGTAAATGGACTTAATATATTCAAATGATTTTATTAGTCTGTTTCTTAATATTAGGTTCTACGCGGATGGAGTCGCGGGCACGGCTAAGTGTATATATTTCTATATAAACTTGTTGCAAAAATTAAATTATCTATAATTATAGAAATTATAATAATGTGCAGAATATTAAAACAATTTTATTCCGTTTTATTCATTTATAAGAGTTATAAAAGAAGCCAAACAGGTTTTCTAATTAAAAACTGACGTTAATTATAGTATTAATATACTTCAAAAGAATGTAATTATCTCGAATATTTCAATTTATTTTAATACAATTCCCTTCCTGCTGGTGTCAAAACGACAGGCTGCACGCACATAACTCAACAGATAATGATTAAACTTGAATCTATATTTCTCTATATTTCTATGTAATTAACTTCACCAAATCACATGACTGTTAGTGTTAACGTTCTATTTTGTTATCTCGATTAACTGGAGAGATGACTTATTATCGACTATCGGAACCGGGGGACGTTGTCCCGTCCTGTTAATAAAAAAAAATCCATGGATCAGACCGCATTGCCATCTACCGGGTCCAATTGTGAATCTAAACCATTCTCGAATCCACCGGAACACAGTCAAAAATCAAAATCGGTTCAACCGTTTAGCAGGAGTTGAAACACACGGACAGAAGAATTATATATATAAAAAGATAAAGAGTGGTAGAGCCATGCAAAGAGTGGTAGAGCCACGCTGAAGCTATTATTGATTTCAGCATGAATGGGTCGGCTCGTCTGGGGTAGTACCACCCTCTCATAGAAAACCGACGTGAAGTAACAGTGCTTGCATTGTTGCGTTTCGTTTGGTCAGTGAGAGCGCCAGAGGCCCACCTCCCTTCCCCTCTCCTCTCCCCCTCACTACCTTTTCCCCAAACACAGGCTGGCAACGCACTTTCGACTCCCCTGGTGTTGTTGGTGTCTATGGACGGTGGTGATCACTTAACATCAGGTGATCCACATGTGCGTTTGCCAGTTATGATATAATAATATAAAAAAGGGTAATTATAAAACAAAATCCTCTGCCATGTCTGTGTGTCTGTCTGTTCTCGATTAATTTACACAAAACCTTGACAAATTATATGTCTAAACCTTCCTCATTAATTACTTTATGTACTGGTGACATCTGCATAAAAATCTGTTCAGTAGTTTTTGATTTTATCGCCAACAGACAAGTGGCAGAGGACTTTTTATAATATGTAGTTATAGTCGTAGCGTTCTATACTGTTCCTTTTGACGTTTGTCCTTTTAATATATCGGAACGAGGCAAATTACGCTAGTAATTATAATTAAAAACGAATTTTAATATTTATTACACCAATATTTAGTAATGGTTACCGAAAATATTACGTCAAAAATCACATTGGTGATTGTTCTGAACAATCAATTTAGTACTTCTTAATACAAGATATGTATTCTGCTTATTATGTTTTAAAATTAGGTACATATATAATTGTAACTATACAAGTAAGAATTAAGTAACATAGACGATTCTTCATATGCTATAATAGTGAGAATTAATGTAAAAAAGTCGAGGCAGACATAAGGACTGCCGGCAGAAGTGAAAACTCAAAACAATTGGGTTTAAACTGTGTTCTTTTTCAATTTATAAATTAGTATTATATTGTGAATTATTTAAATTTCATAATTTAGAAATTGGAATTATTATCACGAGTCTCTTTCACATCTATTGGCACTCCGAATAATGATTCTATACTTTTTATACAATTTATTAATTCATCAAGAATATGATGGATGTAGACAATCTCAATGCAAAATATCAATATTAAAT
This sequence comes from Antheraea pernyi, assembly GCA_015888305.1. NCBI lineage: Eukaryota > Metazoa > Arthropoda > Insecta > Lepidoptera > Saturniidae > Antheraea > Antheraea pernyi. The sequence goes on from MU158718.1 coordinate 2,207,655, forward strand.
GTACACAAAAACATATCGTGTAACGGCGCCTAAAGCAGTTTTCACTTCAACAATATTGTTTTTGTTTGTTTAATATGTTTCAGGGTATGACAGAGCAGATGACTTGTTTGAGAAATACGCGACCGATGTATATACCGCTGAAGCTATTAAAGTAAGTCCCTATATATATATTTTGTTATATCTAGCCGTCCCCGCCGTCCATAGACACTAGCTACTACTTCACGTCGGTGTTTCTGTGGGTCGGGTGGTAGTACTCCGGGCTAGCCGACCCGTTCATGCTGAAATCAATAATAGGTTTAGCGTAGATCTACCACCTACGAAAAGTAGTCTGTCACACTAACTATGAATTAAAAAGCGGAAATTTGTACTGATATGTTCAAGTAAAATTCCTTATGAGAGGGCTATGAAGTTCTGAATCGCAACTTTTGTGTGTCACAAAGTGTGGTGGGGGTAAACACTGTGCCGGATAGTGTGTTGAAAATACCGGTTGTCGTCGGACGAAATCATGTAGGGCTCAGTCAATACTTAGATGGGTGATTTTACGTGGGGACACCGCGTGTTGTCGGCTTTTGTTATATTTTTTTAAATTAAAATGTTTCTCTGTAATGCAAAAGTTCCACTTCTATCGTGTGACTTTACAACAATCTCTATTCTTTTTTTACTCTTATTTCCCTGTTATCTTTTTATAGGTAACGAGATACTCTAACCTTCTTTATATAATTATTGCGATTTTATCTTTAACATTACAGAAATGTTATTTTTAAATGTTCAATTAGTATAATTACAAGAATTGTTTTAAGTGTGACAGATTCACGGATATTGAATGATGCAAATATTATAAAGCATCGATACTTTTATCGATTCTAGGAGAATATCGATGTGATATAAGTACTATCTTAACTCTCAACATATTTAGTGTTTCTTCAATAAAATCAAAAATACTTTATTCAGTTTAGGCCCTAGCAAGGCGCTTATGAACGTCAAAACTACCAACGGTTCGGAAAACAACCCAGTCACCGAGAAGAACCGGCAAGAAACTCGATCGGGTACATCTTTTTAACATTTCGAATACATTATACGTTACAATACCGTTTTTAGTGGATGCACAGAGAGGAGTCAATTCCAGACGTCACCATCGTTCACGTATTGATGCACTCTATAATAGCCTTTCCAAACTAAAACCCGCTTGACATGGCGCTTAAATTCACAATCCGGCAAATCGGTAATATGTTTTGGGACTTTATTGTAAAACCTAACTCCAATATCACTATAAAATACTCGGTTTATTAAACCAAAAACGATTACCTTTCCTATTATATACTTTGCAATCTATTTCATTTTTGCTACAAACACTTAGAATAGAGATTTTTGACTGGCGTCGATATAACGACGATATCTAGTTGCCTCGTTGCTGCTTTGTATCAGTTCGGTTAGGAATCTTGTTTATTTTAAAATATAACCTGAATTAAAAGTGATGAATAATTTTAAAATGTTACAATTTTTCAATGTTTATTTTTATTTATTTCAAGATTTTAGCTTCTTATATCGATATTATCGTATCTTTAACGTATGCATATTGATATTTACATCGATAATGTATGTCGGTATTATTGGTTTTTAGCAACATTACCGATAACGAGGAATTACTTTACTAATTAATAAATTATGTTCTTAACCAGCACACGATAGCATTTTTGCGCGAAAATAAGTGCGCATATAAAAACAAAAGATATAATTTGCGAATACGTGTACCGCGTTTTCACGGGTTAAATCCTTCATACTCCAATTCGGAATTAGACGTTTCGTGTAAAGTGTATTTGCAGTTTTATTTGAAATTTAGGTGTACTCGAGATGTTTTCCTTATGAGGTTTTTCTCGATTTTATCACCTCGATATTAATTTTTCCTTCCTCCTTCGACTAATACTATAACTTACCGAGGCTAAACTTTTTTAATACATACTATGAACTATTGTTTTTCAGAGAATAAAAAGCCATGACAAAAACAAGCCTTTGTTCCTGATGGTTGCACACTCTGCAGTACACTCGGGTAACCCGAACGACCCACTACGTGCTCCTGATCACGTCGTTGACAAACTGAAATATATTGAGGACTTCCAACGGCGAAAGTTCGCCGGTAAGTACGCGTTTACTGCATTATAATAGAAAAACTAGCTATGATTTTTATACTTTACTAGCGGGCCCAAAGGACGTTGTTTCGCCATGATAATAAAAAAAAATAGCCTAGAAACAAACCGGGTCTGCCCTACCGGGCCCAATTGTGAACAATGTACCTACACGCGCATTGTGGACTGAGGGCATATCGTATGGTGTCTCGGCGGCGGCTTTTGCGCTTGCCAGCTCCCTGCCTTAGGAGCTGGAGGCGGGAGTTCTCGCACAGGCACAAAAAATCATTCGCACACTTCTGTCATTCCAATAATAATTCATGTAAAATCCGCGGGGCCCCTTATCGTGCTGTGTCTATCGCCACGAAACTCGTAACTCGTGATAATAATGTGTTCCGATACCTGCATTTATTGCAACCATAGATAAAACTTCGGGTCGATATACGCAGATATGGAAGTAGCAATAAAGATTTTTCTACTTTTTTTATGTCATAGGTGGCAAACGAACAGGTGGGTCACCTGCTGTTAAGTGATCACCACCGTCCATGGACACTAACAACACCAGAGGAGTCGCAAGTGCGTTGCCATCTTTTGTAGGGAAGGGTTAGGGGAGGGAAAGGGAGAGGAAAGAGGAGAGGGGAAGGGAGGTGGGTCTCCGGCGCTCTCACTGACCAAACGAAACGCAACAATGCAAGCACTGCCACTTCACGTCGGTTTACTATCAGAGGGTGGTACTACCCCGGGCGAGCCGACCAAACCTTTCTACTGTCGAAAAATGTGTATTTCACCATAACTTTTCTATGAGAATTTATTAGACCTTTCCAGGGGGAAAAGAACAATTCTTTAAATGTCAGATCAGAGGTCATTGTCATTTATAACAGATAACTATAATAAAAATTGGTTCTACGCATATACAGATATACAGAACTGCTGATTTATGAATATAGATTAATTATGGATGGATTTATTATATTTCTTATAGTTTGTATTGCTATTACTTCGTCTATAATGCCTTATTACAATGCATTATGCCTTACAATCACTCACAACTTTCGTCTATTAATATTGAGAACACTTTAAATAAACAAATATGATCGTTCATATTTCAGCTATTATGTCAGAGTTAGACAGATCAGTGGGAGAAGTGTTCTCAGCTTTACACGACTATGATCTTCTCAGCAACTCGATTATATTATTCAGCACCGACAATGGCGGACCGGCTGCTGGATTCAATGATAATGCTGCTTCAAATTATCCTTTCAGAGGTGTAAGCATATTTTATAATACTCTATTAAATATACATTTTTCCATATTATAAAATACAACGTATTATTTTTATAATGTTGCTTTTACCATGTCCTAACCTAATGGAATGGTCACCATAGTAATTATCCTTAACTTAGTACGTTACACGGCAATACCATCTAGATATGAATGGTCCGACGCCCTAAGCCAGAATGCTGCCACTCTTTTACCTTACGCCTTTTATATCCATCTACTGGATCCGAGTTGAAGGGTAGGTATTTTTTTGCCCGTAGATATATCGCTGACATGTATATTAATATTTTGTGTAAACATTTACAATTTAAATGCAAAAGTACATACCATGCCAACTTTGCAAGATACTAACGTAACCTTGCATCTAAATTCCCGTAGTATCAATGATGTTTCTTTGAATTTTAGGTTAAGAACACGTTATGGGAGGGCGGAGTTCGTGGCGTAGCTGCTTTGTGGAGTCCGCTTATTGAGAAAAAGGCTCGTGTTGCAACACAGAGGATACATATCTCCGACTGGCTACCTACATTATTCAGCGCGGCTGGTGGAAATGTAAGGTAATGTACAAACAATCATTTATTTACTTTCATTCTACGTGTTTAGAATTTCATTTTATATTTGAGGATTGTTATTTTTAAAGTTGTGCGAATCACTAATGGGTGGTAGGATACGACCTACTATATACCATGGTTAGGCGTGTCATGTCCTGGAATCAGTTGCTATATATCCAGTACGAATATGAAATTGGGGATTTATCAGTATGTATCCATCTACGAGGGGCTTGTATGACAACGATAATTTACGATGAATTGAATATTTCAATGGTCACCATTGTTCTTGGTATTCATTTATTGCTTACCTTCAGGTACAATGCAGTGTAGTTTCTTTTGTAGTACTTGGTTAAGGAAAAAAATGTCTCATTTTACAATTTTAATAATTATAGCATAGACAAATCACTTGGTAAACAGGTAAAGTTTCTTGATTCTATGGACCTTACCTAAAAAGTTTCACCCCAATATATTTTCTTTGAAGAAATGCTATCGAACAATTAATCATAATACATGCTTCCATTGACTGTGCGCATTTAGGACTTCTAATCGCAAATTACAGATAAAATAATATAATGATTGGGCTTTGTGACTTACAGTGCATTGGGTAATATCGACGGTATAAACCAATGGGAGGCATTATCAAAAGACTATAATTCGTCGAGAAATACTATTCTCCACAACATAGACGATGTTTGGGCTAGCGCATCAATCACTGTTGACCAATGGAAATTGCATAAAGGTAATTAAAATAGCAGAGAAAAAATTGCTTAAATTATATCTTCAAAAATGATAACAATTAAGATTGGTTCCCATTTCCCACATCGAGATATAAATTCATAATTTATCTATTTAATGTAGCATAATTCTGAACAAGATTGAAAAAACAAAACGTATTTAAATATAGTAAATTATAAGTTCACAGGACGGTTGATCTGCTGAATACTAGTTAAATAAAATAGTTGACATAACTTCCTTTGACTGATTTTGATATGAATAGTGTTGGAGAACTTATTTTATACAGTCTATGTAATAATTTTCTGCAAAGCAAACTGAGCCTAAGCGACAGTAATGTCTTAGGATTAATTTTCTTATTACAGGTACAAACTACGGCGGGATTTGGGACAACTGGTATGGCCCAAGTGGTCGAGAAGGATCCTATAATATGAGCTTACTTGTCAATAGCCATATTGGACGCATTGTGAAAAACCTAAATCTTCTACCATCTGATAACAATATCTTAGAATTAAGGTGAGTTTTGTAAAAAAATAAATTATTAAAAAAAAACAAACAAGCATTAGAGTGAATTGAAAGTGACAGAGAAATCGTATTCACTTATATGCTCTTGATTAGTTTCTACATCTAGGAATTTATGGATTGAATACGAATAATCACAAATGTAACTCAGCGTTCTAATTTACTTTGAAATGAGTTAAAAAAAGGTTACCAATAAATGTAGGTATTGCTTTTATTTGAATTTAAGACATCATAGCTGTTTTGACAAATGTTTTATTATAAATGCGTATCCATTGATGTAGCTCGGTGTTATATTTCCTTGTTAACTATTTGTTTACAGAGAGAAAGCGAATATAAAGTGTAGTGAGACTTCAGAATCGGTGAAGTGTGAGCCGCTAATATCGCCGTGCCTATTCAATATAGAGGAGGACCCTTGTGAACAAAGGAATTTGGCACAACAGTGAGTGTTGTTATAGGTCCAATAACTTACAATGTCTTCACTAACTTTTATTAGCTTTTGAGGAAAAGTTAGCTATTATTACAGTTTAGAAATTAGCTATTTTCATTATACAATATATAATTGAAGGTGGTAGAGCCACGCTGAAGCCTATTACTGGTTTCAGCATGAATGGGTCGGCTCGCCCCCGGTACTACCACCCTCTCATAGAAAACCGACGTGAAGTAGCAGTGATTGCATTATTGCGTTTCGTTCGGTCAGTGAGAGCGCCTGGGACCCACCTTTTTTTTTTTTTATCGTGGGGATATCCCTTTTGGATACGCCACTCTCCCGGGGGAGAGGGTGGGTTATGTCTGACTCGCACAGACTAAAACCCCACGGTGTTTTGTGGGGGCGGCAAGGGATCGAACAAGCTAATCAACCTTGTAGAGCCGCCCCCACAGTCCGCCCGGCGGAAGATGATCGCCGGGCTCCTACCTATAGAGGAGCAGACCGGGCACACACCGGCTGCCCCCCCTCGTCCGCCGGACCTGTGCAATGAGGAAATGGGCCCCCCGGCCCATCCCCTCAGGTCCGGCTACGGTGGCAGGAGGAGTTGGGCAAAGCGCCGCCTCCTCCTGCCGGTCCTCTGTTGGCGGAGACGGCTACTCAGCGGGTCTGCCTCACGGGCCCTCTTCGCCGCCTCCTTCTGCGAGATGACCTCCTCGCAGAAGGAGGCCATTGCTCGCCACGCCTGTTCGCTGCCGAGCATGGCCGAAACCACACCACTCGGCAGCGACAAATCCACTCCTACCACCGCCGCCAGAATGCGGCGCTGTACCCGCCACGCAGCACACTCAGACACCCCTCCTAACCCTCCCCAAACACAGACTGGCAACGCACTTGCGACTCCCCTGGCGTTGTCTATAAACGGCGGTGATCACTTACCATCAAGTGACCTGCCTGTTTGTTTGCCACATATGACATTAAAAAAATGCCTTAAATAATAATAACAGCATGGATTATCTGGATTTTATTGGAAGTTAGAGTTCCCTACGTTGATTTGTTAAATTTTACAAGTATAATTTAAGAGAAGTTAAAGCTCCTAATTCTAACGACAGTGTTTAAGTTTAAAAAAGCACGATTGTAAATAAATATATTAAAGAAATTATTTTTATCAATAGGGAGCCCGAAGTTCTTCAAAGATTACTGAGTGAATTACGCACAATAAATAAGACCGCCGTCGCCCCTAACAACAAAGAGCTGGATCCAAAAGGAGACCCGAAATATTGGGGAAGAGTTTATACAAATTTCGGTGATTTCGCAGCGTTTCGTGGTATTTTTATGTGTTGAGGAACGTTATTGTTTTTGAATAAATACAAAGTACTGATTACCATGTTTTTATAATGTAAGTGTTATCAATAAATATGTTTAACCTATTTTTTTTAAACGATGTTTTATATTTTTTAACCGACTTCGAAAAAGGAAGTCGGTTCCAATTTCACGAAAATACATAAATATGAAGTGGATGAAAATCAAATAAACAAATTTTCACCCCCTTAGGGGTTGAATATTTTCTTCAAATTTATATGGGACCACCTCTGAATATAATCGATTCAATTAAAAAAAGAATCATTAAAATCGGTTAATAATTGACGGAGATATCGATTAACATACATAAAAAAAATATACACACAACCGAACGTAGTAACCTCCTCCTTTTTCGAAGTCGGTTAAAAAGCTGTAGTTATGTGATTTAAATGGTTGGTAAAATTATAAAATCAAGACTAAACGTAGCAATTAAAACGCACTTAAATTCAAACAAATTCGCAGTCATTTGAATTTTATGAAAAAACAAAACATATTCATTTTTTTTTTAGAACCACTGGCGTATGTCATCAATAACAAAAAAGTTTACTTATCTACGCACTTTGTTTGAGTAAATACTTAGAAAGTAATTAATATAAATGGTAAAATTTGTAATATCACGCATATTGCTTAGACTTTTTTGATGTGTGTAT
>MU158718.1:2215982-2264055 GCA_015888305.1 Antheraea pernyi
TCTGAATAGCAGAGGAGACTATACTTTGTATTAAATTGTTCTATTCTTTCACACTAAATACATTTTCTTTAGAAATTTCATTTTGTAAGAAAAAAGTTTAGTTTCTTAAAATGTATCTTAGTTTCTACAGTATATTCTAATATTGTTCATTTCTGTTATTAAAAGAACTTATAAAGACAACAGCTGTTATTTTTACATCATAGAACCCTAAAGATATTATTTTAAAAATAAAATACAACGTTATAATGTGAAGAACCATCCTAAAATTTAAATTAGTACATGTTGCTTAGACTTTTTTGATGAGTGTATATTTACGGACACTAAAAATGGAGAAATAAAATTTTTTTCCAAAAAAAAAATAAACCGCCTTCGATGTGAAACACAAGTAAGGCACTAAAAAGCGAAAAATAACTGAATTATTAAATTAACCAAATTAAATAAAAAATATTGATAATCGCGCTACCGAATAATATATTTGAAGTCGATGCCAACCTAAATTCATATCATCTACATACAAAATTTTGGTCCACTCTCGTGTCCCATGATGTATATCTGTATAGTATATATACATATTTTATTACCTGCAACAAATTTGAAATTTAGGTTGGCATCGACTTCTAATATATTATTCGGTAGCGCGATTATCAATATTTTTTATTTAATTTGGTTAATTTAATAATTCAGTTATTTTTCGCTTTTTAGTGCCTTACTTGTGTTTCACATCGAAGGCGGTTTTTTTTTTTGGAAATTTTTTTTTTATCTATTTAAGATACAAAAACGCATCAATAATTTTAAGATTACTGCTTTCATGTTACGTATGGTCACAATTTAATAAAAATATAAGCGAAGGTAAGCAGGGAACAAGTCCAGTAGAGAAATTCTACTTGTTGCTGGTTGGTTTGCAAAATATTATTAGGTCCTAGCAATTTTAGGCAAGATTATCATCAGTTTTGGCTAAAAAAAAATCAAACCGAATGAATTTCCTTTGATGCTTATATCACATCAAAACTATTGAACTTTTTTTTTTTTTTTTTTTTTTTTTTTTTTTTATGTCATAGGTGGCAAACGAACAGGTGGGTCACCTGCTGTTAAGTGAACACCACCGTCCATGGACACTAACAACACCAGAGGAGTCGCAAGTGCCTTGCCATCTTTCGGAGGGAAGGGTTAGGGGAGGGAAAGGGAGAGGAGAGGGGAGGGGAGGTGGGTTTCCGGCGCTCTCACTGACCGAACGAAACGCAACAATGCAAGCACTGTTACTTCACGTCGGTTTTCTATGAGAGGGTGGTACTACCCCGGACGAGCCGACCCATTCATACTGAAACCAATAATAGTTTCAGCGTGGCTCTACCACCATTAAAAAACTAAACAAACTTATTGGCATTGGACTATGACAATTGGATACGGAATTGATGGTCGATGGCTGCTAGGTAACCTATTTTTGGGTTATCAATAGGTCCCTATTCCATTTTAAAAAAGTAGTCAAATCAATGGAACTGGGTATCAGGTAGTAGAATAAAATACAACAGATATCTCTGAATCAGCATATTTATTGACAAATGAATAATAAATAATTAAGACTGAAAATAAAGTGCCCAAAATGCCGTTTATTTACGTGTGGTTTTAAGCTTTTTAGCTTTAAATCCGGTCTTCCTATCAGACGAGGATTTACGTTTAGCATCTTTCTTTCCTAGATCTTCTATATCTTGAATAGGATTATGAGTACCACTTAGAGGTAGTTTGTGACCGTTGTTTGGGTCCAAAAACACTGCTTCCCGATATTGTTTCAAGGTTGCATCCTCTGCAATATTTTTTGGTTCATGTACCTGTGCGACCACCTTTATTGTTGTTGCGTTTCTGAGATTTATTTTCTCTGAAGACTCAAGCTTATCTCCGACTGGATCTAGTTCTTCTTTAGGAAGTGATTCTGCTAGGAGGCGTTCGTATATGTCTTCTTTTTCTGTTTGGTAGTATTTATCTATCACTTCCTTTAGTTTTTCACGTATTATTTTACGCGGCGTTGTTAAACTATAATTAAATGACACAATTATTCTATTATTTTGTATAGATTAGCATCTTACTACAACCTCAGCTGATACCAAGCGATGACGTTACAGATTTTAATACGAGAATATTAATGGTCTTCGAGTATACATGCTGGTATAAAGAGACAGATTTTGACGTGATAATGTCTTATAAATCGATGAAAGCCGGCTGCATGCACTCGAAGCATGACTCTTTGTCACGTTCCGGCTGAGCGCTCGGTGCAAGCGAGAGTGCGGAACAAGCGATAGAGAGGCGCAATCGGCCTTAGCGTTCGGGTTCTCATAAAAGACTTTACAGACGACCAATTTTTTTCAACTTGATTGCATATAAGGATACCTTGTTATAATATCATTGAGTTAACATGATATTTTCTAAACCGAAAGCCTAGAGTTGTCATAGCAATTGAAGGGCTAAAGAGAGAATCTGACTAAGTCACATTTAGAAACTTTATACGAGAGACAATTTTGGAAGCATTCTATGGTGGACTTGAATACATTAGAATGAATGATTTTGAAAGGAAATTTTGGATGTTATATGTATTTGGAATTGTTTTCTGTATAAAATATGCCTAATTATAATAATAACCGACGTGGGCACGTCACGGACTTAGCTAATTATTCTGTACTAAAGAAGAAATACAACAACAACAAAATCTGACACAACGCGTTTCACACTTGTTTTAGACAGTCATATTTTGAAATGAGTATTTTTGTGGCCATAAACTACAAAAACTCAATTTGAAAAATAATTGACAGATATCCCTTTAGCTCTTCGATTGTGTTCCTAACACAAATGTTTCAAAGAAGCAATCGGAAGGAAAGATCGGTATACGAGGGGTATTATAATCTATCTGTATATAAGTTAGAGTGGGCCGAAAAATCGACTATTTTTTTTAAACTTTATACTTTGAAAAATAGGTTGGTAGAGACACATTATTTTCAGGCAGATTTCTTTTTTCTTATATCATCATATATAGATAATCAAAATATAGATAAAAAATATAGATAATCAAACTTCAACCTTCAATAACTTTTAAACGGTGAGGTTTACATACAAATGTAAAATACCTTTTTTTACAAAATTCAATTTCCTACAAATATATGAGACGAGATATTTTTTTCAAATAGTGAATACCGAGATATGAATTTTTCTTTATAATAAGGTAAAAATAAAAAACAGACGCAGAAGACTTTCCTATTAAAATTAAGAGCTCATACTTGCAGATAACTTTGTTGTGGTGTCTACCAACCTACAAAAAAAAAGTCGATTTTTGCGGCCCACCCTTAATATAAATGGACTGGTATTGAAGTTTACAGTTGTACACGCATTACGCAAAAACTCCCTCAAAACATTTTGTTTTTTTTTCCGGTCCACAAACCAGATTTCACACAAACAATCAATTGCCTTACATTAGCTAACATACAGCTACAGCTAATATACTAAGAAACTACGAGTTACAAAAGCATTACGCTTTCAGCGATGTGTTTTCTTGCCGTGGAGGAGTGGGCAAGCGATGTGGTGCGCATAAGCAGTAGAGAAGAAATAATTCGATTGTTATACAACAATGTTCTGTTATAAAGTAAATTTTGTTATGTTTTTTTTATGGACATAAAATATATTGTAAAGTTAACAGAGACTGGTATCAGCTAGAATAACTATAAAATGATTTGCAACACACATAGACAACAAAAGTTTTGACAAAGTTATTTATAAGTTAGATTAAAGAGTATATCTATAATATATCTGGAGAAAATTTAATCTAGACTTAATAATATTATGTAGACATAAAATAATAACACTCACTCGGCCGTTGACGACGACTCAATCCGGTCAACGATGCCAAAATTATACAAGCCTTTCATTAATTTGGCAGCACTGATTGTAGACATAGGAATCATGTCAACTAGATCGGAAACTGAGATCGCATCTACCCGAGAGCAACAGTACAGCGCGCGACGTAATATAGCTAAGCTCTAAAAAAAAAATTAATTTATTATAGAACTTTGACATTTCAATTTTTTCTTTTATCTCAAAACTTTAAAAAAGCAATTGAGTCGTTACATTTCAATCAAGTCGTGGTCGTCTAGTGGTTTGACGGGTGGAATATCATTTCGATGTCCGCAGGTTCGAACCCATTGTACCAACGAATTGTTTGGAATTGTGTACATTTACTGATTTAAATTGATAACACTATCGGCTGACGGTGAAGGAAAACATCGTGAGGAAACCTGAACCTGAGAAATGTTCTTGTAGTACTATAATATGTGGAAAAATATAGTACTGTCGGTTTCTCAGAGTTTCAAATCAACAATACGTTCCATATCTACCTTCGGGAAGAGGCCTACCGACAGCCTGATGATGATTTCAAGATGAACTAAATCCAATTTTAATCGTTCATATAAAATGTTTAATTATTTTAAGATTTCCAGTTATTATACGCCGACCATGAAGTTAAAATTTTGGCATTCATAAGGTTTGTTATAAATTAGTCAGCCGGTCGGTCAGGGAAACCAATAACATTCTATACACTGTGGCTAATTTATCCGGGCAGAGTTTTGCCTTACAACAAATTCCACATAGAAGCGCGTGCAAATCACAGAGTACGTTATATAAATAGAGGTCGCACTCGTTCTTTCCAATCAGCGCCTCTATAATATGACTTTCGAACTAACATTGTTGGTTATAAATGTACATTTATAGCTATGTATGTATGCATACAGCGGTACTGCGTAAATCGTATACAAGTTTTTGATCATATTTATTTGTAATGAATATATTCATCGTAAGGCATATCTAAATCCAAGTATGTATATGCAGGAGTCAATGTTTATAAGTAGATCCGGACATAGATAAAATTGTTTGTGGGAGACAAGAAAATTTAAGGGAGCACACTTTCGTAACAAATACGTAAACAAAGAGAATGAAAACAAATATTTGAAAGTTGTCAGTTTGAAATGTCAAAATGAATTGTCATCCACCATTTTTTGTTATCAAACTTGCCAAAAAAATTATATAACAGTGCCATCTAGAGATTGGATTGATAACCAAAAATAGACGAGCCTTTTCCATACAAATCCGATTCTGAGAAGTGAAAATAGTGTGGTGCAAATCAACGACATCTTGCCCTTTATATGCCAAACTCCAACCAATGACGTCTTACACCAGGGTGAATAATGAACTAGAATAACTTCAACCAATAGCGTTTGAGGTCATTAGTGACACCCCCGATATAGTCCATAGCGCGGTATCGCGGTCAATAGTGGCTCCCCCGATATAACTCTAATCTGGTGGCGCTAGTAATGTTCCGGTGGCGTTGTAGTCTCGCCTCTCGGGTGTGTCGTAGCGGTACCGGACGTAGTCATTAATAGGTTTTTATGATCTTCATTATGATATATGCACAAAATTTGAAAATCTTGAAATATAATATGGAATATTAGGAACGGCTAGAATAGGATTTAGCTTATTTTGAAATGTATTTACACCTGGGAGCAGTTCTTTAATGGTATTAAGTCAAAAAATCGAATAATGGTGCATAACTAGGATAAAAGTTTAGTCACAGATTAGGGGACGTCCATTAATTACGTGAAGTGATTTTGGCCACCCCTCCTTCTTGCTTAATCTCACGTGAGATCCTTCAAAATTTGTATTTTGAGTACAGATGCGTTGGATTTATTTAGAAAAACACAATTTGCTTTACTATTTTAACCTTTTTACTATTATTACACATATCATTCCAATTACTATTGCATTACATTTCGATATGTTATTACTAAATAAATTTACATTCATGGATTTTAACATATAGAAGAATTGTGTCTCTTGGGGTGTAATGATATACAGTAACCAAGCAAGATGTTAATGTTTATAGTCGTCACTACCACGCATATGGCGAAAATCTAGACAGAGTGACTCCCTTTAGTTGTGTCACATGTCGGTGGCAATCAGTGTACATCCGTCAGTCTTGACGCCTGGTGATGGTTCTGAATCTATTAGTAGGTAGTAGAGCCTGAGCCTGAGTAGGTGATAGAGCCACGCTAGTAGGTGGTAGACCCACGCTGAATCTATTACTGATTTCAACATGAATGTGTCGGCTCGCCCGGAGTAGTACCACCCTCTCACAGAAAACCGACGTGAAGGAACAGTACTTGCATTGTTGCGTTTCGTTCGGTTAGTGAGAGTGCCGGAGGCCCACCTCCGCTTCCTCTCCTCTCCCTCCCCTAACCCTTCCCCCCAAAGGGTGACAACGCACTTGCGACTCCTCTGGTGTTGTTAGTGTCCATGGTCAGTGAGAGCGCTGCAGACCCACCTTCCCTACCCTTCCCCCTTCCCTTCCTTTCCCTTCTCCCAAACACAGTATGACAACGCAATTGCGACTCCCCTGGTATCCAAGTATCTATGGACGGTGGTGATCGCTTAACATCAGTTGACCCACCAGTTCGCTTGCATCCTATGATATTAAAAAATATATATATGTTTGCAGTTGTTACCACCATGGATAGTTTACCACTTTGTTGTTTTCCGTTAAAAAAATGACAATCATCCACTGACCTCTCGTTGCTTAGCTCCATACGTGGTAAGTATATCGTCGTTGAGTTTCCTTGATGGATTTATATCATGACAAGTTGCGCAACAATGAGTATCGCGAGAGTATCGCGAGGTATCAGAAGGTCTGATGCCGTAGCAAATAGCATGTTGGTAAGTGGTGCAGTAACTGGAAACATAATTCCAATTTTAGGCTTTGTTTCTATTTGATTATTGATTTAAATGACAATTCATATTAGAATTTAAATAATTCTAGAAATTATCAATGTATTGATAAAAAAATGTATTGTGATCGATTTTTATTTCTTCTTCATGATGGATGTTATTCTCAAAAGGAGAAATAACCGTAAAGACACAGTATTATTGTTTGTAAATGCGAAAATTTAAATTAGTCATTACATCAAAATGAGCTACTATATATCAAGTTTTAGCCGTTCCTAATAATCTACGTTATTTTTCAATATCTTTAAATGTTGTACATATCAAATATGGAGATCATAAAAAAAACTAAAAACCTTATGAACGGCAAAATTTGAACTTCATTCAACGGTGTATAAAAACTGGAAATCTTAAAAAAAACTTAAACATGTTATATGACGATTAAAATGGAATTTAGCTCATTTTTAAATGTAACGACACAAATATTCTATTAATCGAAACAAATAATATGTTTTTAGTTATATTGTTATGATCTTCGATCAACAAAAACTAGATAAAGAGTGACGTACAAAATCGAAGCTAAATCCTGTCCGCATATACTTATGTATAGCTATTTGTTTACTAAGAAAAGGAGAAAAATAAGTGTTAAAACTGTTTTAAGTTCAACCTAATTACATCCATAACACCTTGTAATAGAGTCACAAATGTTCAAAATATTATCTAATATTTACGATAAAACGAGAAAAGTAATATATTACTCTCCTCACAAATGAAAAGATAACATAAACAACATTTAGTGTGAATTCAACCTTACCACGTAATGACTAAAGTACGTTTTCCCGTTATTGTGCGTGTTTGTGTCTGGCGAGGCCAAACATTTGTATCACAGGTTTAAAATCGGTAATTTTGTTCAAAATTTAATATTATTAGTTAGTTTAAAGCTTAAAATATAACTTATTCAACATGTATTTAGTGAAAGTAAGATACTTCGGCCGTTAAATAGCTTATTCGGCTATTATTTTTGCATCTTTTGAATACACTGCGGCATGTGAAACGGGCTTAAATTTGCTGTTTCAAACAAACTAAACAAAATAAGGGCACACATTTCAAGTGAGCTTTTATTTACCGAGACGTATTTTCCGCGCCGACCCTTTCTCTAGTTATTGTTGATCGAAGGTTATGATAAACAAAGTTAAGAAAAACAATAGATTTCAGGTTGGAACGGAGATTTTAGCAGTATCTGACTTAACCACCGAATCTAGTAAGTCACGGCATTTAAATATGTCTGGTAGTTATGTGACCCATATCTGAAAATTATTTTAGTAATATGAAGTTGGAAAAATCTTAAATGCTGTATTTTATTGTTATTTTGTTTTATAAAATGTATATATCCCGTATAAAGTCGCGAGTGATTGTCAATCGTACTTACATGAAAGAATGCAAGACATTTTTAAATTTATGAATGAATGAATGCTTTATTGCACTTTTGGTTTGTACACTGGCTAGTTTAATGCCATGAGGCATTTTCTTCCAGCTACCCAATGGTATTAATGTCAATCGAAAACTTTTGCATACAAAATGCATATAAAAAATGAAAAAGAAAATGGATAAATATATATACATATATATTATTTATGACGTTAAATAAATCAAATATGACTAATAAAAGTAAAAATACTTTTAATAGTAAATAAAAAAAATACATTTCAAAATATCTACAGAGATGTGAATAGTGTGATTGCTCCAATGCTTTTTTTTTCTCGAACTGACTACGCTATTGACCTTGCTGTCTTAACAGCTTCACCGGACTACCCTGTCCAATGCTTCAAATATCTTTAGTTCAAATACTTATAGCAATTTCATCGAGTGACGTCATGCAGATAAATTTCGAGTATGACAAGACAATTTGGCGGTAGTTGCGCTTTAATTCTTTAGCGTGCATGAAACATTTGCGGCAACATATATGGGGATACAAGGGATGACAGGGAAAAAAACATACTTGCACATGATGAAGGTCTGTGGATCGAAGCTGACCGTATCTTGGATGTTACATATGCATCGCAGTACACGTTGGCCCTTTTCCACGGCACTATTGCTAGATTTCTCGGCATCAGACCGAGTATCTTTAAAAAAAACTGATAATTATCACTTATTTATTAATCAGCAGTCTATATATAAGCCAAGAATCTAATTTCATCTCTTTATTTTTTTTTATATCATAGGAGTAAAACGAACAGGCAGTCAACTGATGGTAAGTGATCATCGCCGTCCATAGACACTAGCAACACCAATGGAGTCGCAAGTGCGTTGCCAGCCTGTGTTTGGGGGGAGCGGGAAGGGAGGGAAGAAGGGGAAGGGAGGTGAGAAGCCAGCGCTCTCACTGACCGAACGAAACGCAACAATGTAAGCACTATTACTTCACGTCGGTGTTTCTGTGTGTCGGGAGGTAGTACCGGGGCCGAGCCGACCCATTCATGCTGAAACCTGTAATAGCTGCAGCGTGCCTCTACCACCTACAATTATTGAAGGAAGATAAAGTGAGGCACAGTATCTGATGGTAGTAACAATTTATAAAAAAAAAAACAAAGACAACCATCGAAAAATCTAGAATTGACCGTGCGTCATCGTCATCGCATCGTCCTACAAGGCACTCAGCCACTGAATTATATTCTATGTTGGCAAAATACTATTGAACCATTTTTTTGTTATTTTATTTTTAGCAAGCAATCTTTTACTAGATTATTACTCCCATTGTCCAGTAGGTAATGATATTACACGTTTCTTGCTATCATTTCAACGAACTAACAACAACACCATACATAATAGAATATAGACTAATAACACATGATTATGAATACAATATAAAATCCACTACATCACATTCCAAGATACCGCCAAAAATGTCAAGAAAAAATCGATGACGCCTTTCGAACGGACCGACTTGTAAAACTCTATGGGAAATACTAGGAAAACCATAATATGACGATAGGACATTCTCTAATACCTTTTAGCTACCTATTACCATCCCAAACCACTGCTTCACTTAACATCAGTTTACTTCCAATTTATAACGGTTTCTGATTTACTAAATGCCGTTTTATAGATGCAATTATGAGTAACTTACCATCACTTAAACTGTCATGTGATGTCTTTGACGTAGTTTTTTGTACCTGCGAATTTATTAAAAACGTTCACAGTTAAAAGGTACAGGTAGCATGAACTGCTATATATCAATAATGAATAACCCTGTTATTGTTAACCGTTATTGTCATAAACTGTTGTCAATTATTCTGCTGTTGGGTAACCAACAGCAGAATAGTAATGTATTTAATAATCAATAAATAATATAAAATAGTAATAAAAAATATGTGGGCATGTTATGAGGAGAGATGAAGACCATGTAACTAGAAAAGCTTTGAGTATGACGGTCGATGGATATAAGAGTAGAGGAAGACCGAAAAAAGGATGGATGGATTGTGTGAAAAATGATATGTGTGTAAAAGGTGTGTTGACTGAGATGACATCTGATAGGCGAGCGTGGAAAAGGAAAACATGTTGTGCCGACCCTACTTAGGTGGGATAAGGGTAAGAAGATGAGTAATAAAAAATATGATACATTACTCAAAAGTGTACTTCAAACTGAGATTTTTTTTTGTTTTGCTTAGTACCAAAGAATTTTTTTTAAAAGACTTCCGACAGAAGTGAAAACTCAAGACAATAGAATAACTCTGATCTCTTTTGAATTATGAAATTAATATTATAGTAAGCATTATGTAAAATTCATAATTTGTAAATTGAAATTATTAACATTAGGCTGGTTTTCACATCTATTGGCACTCAGAATAATAATTATAATATACAATTTATTCATTTTTAATACTATTTATAACATTAATTAGGATTGTTATGATTTTTCTATAAACCATTTTACGTGAATCATTAAAAGATTTTAAAAATCTCATCATTTGAAACAACACTTATTTACTCTCCTTTTTCAGTACCTTTTGGTAAGTTAGTAAGTTTGGTACATTGTTCGTTTGTATTTTTTGTTCAATGGATTTAATTGACCTAAGTATTGACAATACTTGAATTCTTGATATCATTAGTTGCATTTAAAGTAATTTTATTTTTGGGTGCAAT
Organism: Antheraea pernyi; assembly: GCA_015888305.1. Taxonomy (NCBI): domain Eukaryota; kingdom Metazoa; phylum Arthropoda; class Insecta; order Lepidoptera; family Saturniidae; genus Antheraea; species Antheraea pernyi. Next base: position 2,226,870 of record MU158718.1, read on the forward strand.
CTTCTTCTCTATGTCTATCTACATATTATTTTTTCGATCTTCGTGGAAAAAATTGTTGCAAGTCTCTAGGAATATGTAATAAATTACATTTCAATCATTTTTGGAAATGTATGTGTGTTTATCTATCTTTCTGTCTGTCTGTCTGTTTGTATAAACACAGATCACTGCTAAATCATAAAGTATACCTTCTAGAGTAACTGAGTCTTTGTTTCATTAAAATCAGTCAACTCTATCAAAAGTTATTGTAATTTGAAACACGGATCTAGTTAAGTACGAGACGACTGTCGTAAATCTACACTACTATTATAAAACTGAAGGGTTCGTTTGTTTGGTTGAATGCACTAATCTCGAGAACTACTGATTTGAAAAGTTAGGTATTTATCGAGAAAGGCTATAGACTATATATCATCACGCTAAACCCGACAGGAGTGGAGCAACAATGTAGAAAGTTTTAAAATCGGGTTTTTTTTTTCTTTGTTCACGCGAAGTGGTAGCGTTAGCCCAAAGTAACTATTCCACGCAGGCAAAGTCAAAGGAGCTAGTAAAATATATAAAACTCTACTCACAATAGCTTCTTTGATATCCGGTACTAAGTCTTTGACGAAAGAATACATCTTGAGACGGTGGTACGGAGTTCGAACACTTCCTGGTTTTACTGTATCATCTATATTTACCAGATGATCTTCTGAATCTGGAGTCGGGAAGTATCCTGGCGCTTGATAATCTTCGGGAGCATCTTGGAGGATTAAATATACAACAGATAGTACTTTTCCCTTACTTTCTTTAACAATATCTCTAAATATATAAAAATCCCGTGTCTTAATGTTTGTCCACGATGAACTCCGAAACTACTGAACCTAAGATGAAATGTTGGCATTTACGCATAATTTGGTCCAACTTGAGATATAGGATAATTTGTTTCGATTACAAATTAAATGATTGTCCATGTTGATTATTGTTATTAATCGTAAGTTTTATCAGTGTCGAACAGATGGCGCTTTAAATTAGTTTGTTGACGGGAAACTGTAAGACCGACTGTTATAGATATGTCATAGATGACGTTTGAATTTTGAATTTTATTTTCAATAATCGCCACAGTATCGCATGAGCAAGCGGTTCATCTAATATGAGTATATTATTTAATTTCTACCAATTTTAGAATAATATAGAGTTATTTAAATGTCGAGGTGGTCGAGTGGTTTGACTGGTGGAATATAAACCCGATATCCGCAGGTTCGAACCCCGGTATGTACCAACGAATTTTTCGGAATTCACCTACATTTACTAATTTAAATTGGCTGACGGTGAAGGAAAACATCGTAAGGAAACCTGAATCTTAGGAAGTTCTTGTAGTACTACTGTATGCGAGAAAACAGAACTGTAGATTTCTCAGAGCTTAAAATCGCCAATATGTCTTGGGCTGGCGTGGCGATTATGCTCATACCTTCCTAAGGTAAGAGGTCTATAGCCCTATAGTGGTACTCTTACAGGCTGATGATGATACATTTCCCGCGTACAAAATTAAAGGGAAGCCAATTGCAATGTCAATTATACCGCCTTATATACAAACTTACACATATCTGTAACTTTGACAAAATTAATAAAAACATACATACAGATACCATGAGAAACAGAGAGAGTATGGGTATGCCATAACGCTTTTTCCTTACGTGACGACAACATGTAGATACAAATGAACCACACCTCCATATCGAATTACATTCGGAGTTGAAGGCAAACCTGACATCAATTTTCCAGCCCCCAGCCCCACTTTTTTATTAAGATGATCCTATCTTGTCATGAATATCATTTACCTTTGTATTTAATTAAAATTACACAATAACACGTAAATGGTTGAAAAAAGTTGTATGTGGTTATACTAAGTGAAACTTAGTATTCTGATTAATTTTGAAAAGGCTTTTTTTATTGTAGCACGGCAAAATGACTGCACTGTGCCTGATGGTAAGCACAGTACCATCCAAAAACAATGGCGACCACCGAGTACTATCCATCGCCGGTCGCCGCTGCCATGCCGCCCTGCGTAAAGCTGGATATGCACAGGCTGATCCCAAAACGGGAACCGCAGAAGCGAATCACTATGACGGGCTATGCATGGTGGTTGCGACCCAGTCGGGCTGTAAAACCCTACCACCCCGCTTTCGCCATTACCTCGTTCGTTATTCAGCAGGGTGCACCATGTGCAGGTGAGTTTGGCTTGGATGTCTCAAGTCTTAAATGTTATTCAACACCCCTTACACCCCAATATGAAATGGTATGAATACACTATGGAATTAGTAAACATTAGTTTTCGGCATTCTTTTGTAATATTTTAATATATATTAACGGTTTTGATGCACATATAAGAATATACACAGCACAGAATCATTTATAAAAGTGCGCGACAGTCATTACGATCCAACAAGAACTATGAACGTCTCTCTCTTTGTATATATTTCGAGCGCATTAAGAATATACTGTCTCATACTCTCACAGTCTATAAAATGTAAAAAATGTTTATTTAAAAAAAACTCACTGTCGTTATAGTAAAGCCTCAAACTGATGTCGTCTACGCTCACATTCAACTTATTCAAAGTTTGTCCCATGAGCACACAGGTGTTGATCAGATTTATAGTCTTCTCTCTGATGTTCTCGAAGGTATATCTCGAGGAAGTCATAGAGCTATCAATAGTCTTCGAATGGACATCAATAGTAACACCGGCTGGATTATAAGTGTATTCAAATATGTGATACTCTATGAGATTATCAGCTCTGTGTTCACCGTTGTAGAAGCATAAGGCTAGCTGATATAACTAAAATGGAAAAAGTATGGGTTTGCGCATAACACAGTCAAGAGTTCATACAGAACAAAGTTAATATCATTACATAGTCTAAAGTCCCCTACCGCGTCTGTCTGTCTGTCTGTTCGCGATAAACTCAAAAACTACTGAACGGATTTTCATACGGTTTCACCAGTAGATAAAGTGATTCACGAGGGAGGTTTTGGTATATAATTTGTCAAGGATTTTTTTATAACCAGGATGGGACAACGTCAACCGCGCCCGCTCGTATTAAATGAATGAATCGTAAGAATGTAAAATTGACATTTATATTACCCAAGTTGTCCCGGTATTATATAATACTAGCTGCGACCGCGACTCCGTCCGCGTGGGACCTAATGTAAAAAACAGCGACTAGTCAAATCATCTGAATGTATTAATTCCATTTAATTAATTAATTTTTCCCATCATACAAAAAGACATTAGACTAAATGATAGCTGGCTCTTTTGAGCACCTGAGAATCCGTTACGCAGTTTAAGAGAACTAAGAGGACATACAGACAGACACGAAAAACAATATTACTTCATAATATTAACAAATATTAGTTAACTAGCGTCTACCCGCGACTTCGTCCGCAGTTACGCAGCGAAAGCTCTCAAAAAAAAAAAAAACCATTTTGAAACATTCATTGGTGCTCCGCTACTATTGGCCTTAGCGTGAGGATATAGCAAGAATTTTTCAAATTTCAAATCGGACTAGTAGTTCCTGAGATTAGCGCTTTCAACCAAACAAATCCGCATGAATGGGTCGGCGCGCCCGGGGTAGTACCACCCTCTCACAGAAAACCGACGTGAAGTAACAATGCTAGCATTGTTCCGTTTCGTTCGGTCAGTGAGAGCGCCGGAGGACCACCTCCCCTCCCCTCTCCTCTCTCTCTCCCTCCCCTAACCCTTCCCCCCAAAGAGTGGCAACGCACTTGCAACTCCTCTGGTGTTGTTAGTGTCCATGGATGGTGGTGATCACTTAACATCAGGTGACCCACCTGTTCGTTTGCCAGCTATGTAATAAAAAAAAAACCTTAACAACATAACATGATCTTCGTCTGATTTGAAACTGAGGATATATGTATACAGGGTTTCAATTAAAGTTATAAACAAACATACTACAGTAATATCTCTGTTAGTCAAATTTCGTTGAGTCGAAAACGCTACAATAAAAAAAAAACTCTTGCTCTCTTCGGATTACTCAAAATCGGTGCCACATCCTGTCGAAATAATCATCCTATCCTACGACTAAGGTTAAAGACGTAAGAAATAAAAAAAATATAATCACATATTCCTTGTCAAAAGCCTCCAACGCCTGTATCAACGATGTACTGACGAACTGCGCGATTTGATCATTGCACCTCTGCTTCAGGATCCGTAACTTAAGCCCTCCGAAGCTCTCCACTTTAAAAGACTCTCTAGGTACTATATCCTTTAAGTACAACACGGTACTAACGGCGATGACAGTCAACTGTTTCATAAAGGTCACCGAATTGGTGTAACTACTTGTCACCGTTTTGGGAAATATCCTCACCCATTCGGCAGTAGCCTGTTTAGTAATAAAAACATTACTTATTTGAGTAACTTTAGTACAAGGTTAGCTTTGACGGTAAAATTGGCCTATGCCGTCACGTCAAACGGCATGACGCTTTCTTATGCCGTCACGCCCCCTCTACGTCACAACGTTCGACTCGCCTGTATGTGTGTGCGTGTATTCACTGCTTCTCTTTGCGAGCTAGGTACTATACATTGCCGAGCATAATTGTCATGTTTATCGCTTGTATATACGCTTTGTATTTATTAACCGTTACTAAATATAAATTCTAATATTAACTTAAACTTGTTGACGATCAAATGACTACACTATACTTATAATACAAAATGCAGTACATAAAACATGGCGACTCCGAAAAATTAAAGTACATTTACAGGTCATCGAATATGGCGGAATTTACACTTTATATATGGTGATCACGATCTAATATAACACACTAAGCAACTGAACTCTATTATAACACTATTGTATAATGTATTTTTAATATTTTCATATATAATAACATACGTGTAAAGTTCATATAGATAAATGATTTCAAATAATACCGTACATTATAAAAGCAATCATTGTGTTTTAATAAAATTAACGTTTAAAATGTATTTATGTTATTTAATTTCTGTATAAAACAACGTAACAGTCAAATTCTCGATAATTTTAACTTTTACTATTTGTTCATAGAAAAAAAATTACAAACAATAATTATTTTCATTAGCATTCCATCATAAGTAGATATAATAAATAGTGTATTATTTATTACCTGATTGGAAATAGTCGATGTCATAGACATTTTTCTCAAATCAAAGCTTTATATTTACGGTATTTGGACTGTATAAAACTTTATAGTGTTCGCGCCAATTAACGTGCATGCGTTATTCCCGGCATTTTGAGAACGAACATACAAAAGAGTACTTTTTTGGCAAAGGCAAAGGTATCTAAACCATACGGCCAACACTATAGTGTAACGTACTAACCAAGTATTTTACATCAAAATCACTATCAAATAATTTTTATATTTAATATTGTATTTTTAAATATCAACAGGATTAAGTAAAAAATAATAATGCGTTTTTTTAATGTTAAACAGTAGATCTTTCATAAAGGTACATTTTTATATTGCCTAAACAGTGCTAAAATAAAATGTTATTCAGCACGTAAATCTAAAGTTTATTATTTAATACATATTCAATATATAAAATTGTTTGTAATCCCTGTTCTGAATAAATAGGTTCAATTTGTCATCAAAAAGTCAGATCAACATTAAAATATATTTTTATCTCTGAATGGTGAAAATGTCACAACGAAAAAATTTTCGTCGTTGAAAGATATAAATGATTTCTATTAGTACTAATAAACTAACTTCTATAGTTTTTACGATTATCTACAGAGTTTATGAATACTTTTTCATAGACTAAAATTGGGTCTTTCGATGTTTGAAAATTATTGTAACAAATGAAAACATGACACTTGACATGTAGGAAAATTTTGGAGACTTTTTGTGAAAACTTGTAATAAAATTTTAACAAGAAAATAACAATGTTGTGCCCTGAGGGGTCTCAGATAGAAAACGATACTCTTACAAAGAATGAAGAAGAAACATTTAACAAGAAGGGTAAACAAGTCCCCGTTGAAGGATCCGGTATTTCAGAATTGAGTTCGTACAAAAACTTAAAGACCTGGAAGAAATCTATATCCAATTTTTTTCGCAATCAACTTCGCTCTACACGGTCTAACGATGTAAGGAATAAACAAAAGTGTCGTTTGTCTATAAATCTACCGAGTGCACCCGTACAATTGGCACTGGCTGGCTTGTTCAAATATTTACTTTTTATTTCTAGGGAGATCGTCCTTCGGGCAGCCAGGATCGTTTCGAAGATAAGCAGATGAGTCCGGAACAAAAATGGCAATCATTAGGAAAAATCTTTCGACGCCAAAGTATCGGAGAACATTGTAAACAATCACCAAATCAAGACGGTGAATCTTCATCCCGAAATAAGCGACTTGCCGTGAGAAAAGTCATATCTAGTTATTTTGGTAAAAGTCATAAATGTTCTCCTGCAGTAAACGATAATTAAAATTTTTGAAATAAAGAACTATTTCGACTTTTAATCATATATATAACCGTTGACTTTTAAGACCGTCCTATACTTGCGTGCATCATGATAGATTTAGGTTTCCCGGTGAGTATTAGAAAAAGCCCTGCCACTATGTGGAAATTTTATTCACCTATATAAGTATTTGTTGCTTAAATTTTACTTTAAAATTATCGCGTTCCTAAATTTAAACCGTTTCTACCTATTAAGGAATCTCAGGGTGGTCTCCAAAGGCTTCACGACAGTTAATAGAAACATTACTAATGAACAATAATATTTTAAGAATATCCCTCAGACACAAGCTCATTGTATACGACGTGTATCCGTTCCGTTATGACATATATTTGTCCAATTTCTGCACATACGTCAAAAAACAACTTTTATAAGTTACAGGTTCTTCAAAACCGCGTCTTACGTAAAGTAACCGGTGCCCCATGGTACGTCCTGAGAATCGATCTTCACAGGGACCTGGAGATGCCGATTATTTAGGCGTATGTAAAATCACTCGCTACCAATTACTTTGAAAAAGCTACGTCCGTTAGTGGTATCCACCGCAAAGCACTCCACACTAGACTCCTCTCGGCAGCGACTCGAATCTAGGTCCGTTCCCTAGGCGTGGAGCCCTTGAGCACGCTGCTCGAGCGAATACAGTGGAACACAAAATCTTACATCACTGCAACAACATTACACATATCACATTCACACACGTGCACACATACATGCTTACACATGAAAGTGAAAGGGTTTCATTATTTTTCCTTATCGAACTGAATTAGTTCAGACAAAATTAACCGACATGAAATACATATAAGAGTTACTGAGGTATGTATGCTTGGTACACATATAAATTTCAATAACTCATAAGTATGAAATATGTAGCTTAGTTTAGGTTAGCTAAGTTACGATACGAATTTCATGAACTATGAAGGCAACCGAGATGTGGCGCGTATCCTTGAGCTAGTTGTCAAAATAAAATCGGCTGAGTGCCTTAAGCGCTCGCCTTAGTAGTCCGGTGAAGCTGTTAAGACCTTGCTAGGTCAATAGCGTAGTCAGTTCAAGAAAAACTGTTTTTTTTTTAAATATGTTAAAAACATATATTTATATTTAACAATCACTCTTTGTATAGAATTTTTGATCCAAATTTTTGGTAGGTACTTTTTATTTTTTTTAAGAAAAACCTTAAGATGAAAATTACAAACTACAAAAAAAAAAAGACAAATAGGTGCAGTCGTTCTGAAATCATACACATACATACCTCTGGCAATAAATTACTTTTTCTCTAGATGGAGGACTATAAAGAAAAATATGTTTCTTTCTGTTTTAATGGTAACGAGTATTTTTAAACAATTCAATTAGTGTCAAGGGGCTACATAAATATAAATATTCTTTAACATATTTTTAAAATATATATTTTTTCTTTTTTCTCGAACTGACTCGCTATTGGCCTAGCAAGGCCTTAACACACGTATGTACTCACGCATGTAAATAGATGACACAGTAGGGAGATCTTCAAAAATATTGTCAGAATTGAATGTTTGACGTTAATTTGTTCAATTATTTAATTTCATTACATGGTCCTATGTTCAGAGAAAGATTTGATCTTACTTTCTTTGTTAGAATACCCGCGCAAAACCGTAACCGAGAGTTAATTTGTAATAAATATCAAAATTTCTTCTCGTTGTCGATTCAACTCAGATAATAAATAGCTCTTTTTTGTATGGAATAATTATGATATTATAGTGGTAAAACAGGGTTTTTATACTAATTGTTAAAAAAAACCACAAAGAACATTCATACAGTATCACAGTAACAAGTTTTTGTTTTCGACCTAATGGAACGGGAATTGTCAAACTAATACTATATATCTGTGGTATTTATTGTCGAACTGTCATTACCAGGCGTCGAATTTTTGTTTTGAAAATAAAAGAACTTGCAAAAATGGGAAGAATATTTCTCGACCATATTGGAGGCACGCGTTTATTCTCCTGTGCATCTTGCGATGTAAACCTTACGAATCGTGCTCAACTCATTAGCACTCGATTTACTGGAGCCACTGGTATGTATAGTTATGCAAAATCATTCTTTATTTTTGATTAGAGCTATAATGGTGAACTTTTGTCTAGAAATTATTAATTCACTTATGTTTACTCGTTTATAGGCGCTTATTTTATTATAGAAAATGATAACAATAAGGGATTCTAACTTATTGTTTAGAATAAGTGTTACATATGGTGAAATTCCAAATGATTCGTATGATACTCCTCATACTGGTAGATATGAAATTAATGAACTTCAACACCCTTTGATGGAGTACAATAAAAGATGGCAAAGTGTATTTCACACTGATGGTTTAACCATGTGGAAATTGGTGTGTAGATATTTACATACCGAGAATATACACTATCCATTTTCTTGTAGCTTATTTATTTATGTAAAATCTCAGGTTAGTTATTATTATATAGAGGTAAAGTATTTTGAGTGTAGAAACTATTTTACACATGCAATAGGCAACTAACTATTTCATTTAAAAAAATACTCTATCCGTGTTATTGCCATAAAGTTAAATACATATTAAATACTTAGTTTAAAAAAGTTTCCTAATAAATGCACCGCACTCTCCCAAGGCAAGTTTGCGTTATGCTTTTGGTAATTCACCAAAATTTGACATGACTTTAAATGAGCATGTGGTCCAAGATGGTAAACATGCTAAAGAAATGTGCTTAATACATGAAACCGTAAGAGATGGAGATTGAGTTTGTTTTATTTTTAAATACATAACAAAGGTGGAATATTTGCTTGTCACCATAATTATAAGAAGTAAAGTGAAGTGATCTCTCATATACCAAGGTCTATTGTACTGTAAAATAGTAATATTATTATAGAGAAAGTTTGTGAAGATGATTGGATGATTGTTATTCTTTCACAGAAGAACTATTGAACGGATTCTGATGATACCTTTGAGTAAAATAGCTTATTCATCAGATGGACACATCACCACATATTATAAAACAAAGTCCTCTGTCACGTCTGTCTGTTTGCGATTATCTCAAAAATGACTGAACAGATTTTCATGAGTCTTTCACCAGTAGATAGAGTAATTCATGAGGAATGTTTAGGTATACAATTGGTCAATGTATTTTTTATTATCAGGACAGGACAATGGCCCACTAATAATTTATAAAAATATTGTTTGAAATGGCCAGAGTATAATGTTAAGTATTAAGTTACAAAAAATCCTACCATCTGTAAGTTACATCAACTCATGTTGTATGAACCATTAGTTATGTACATAACTTATGTTGTCATCATTTGCAATGCTACAAATCCAGATGAATTTGTGGGCAGCTGCTCGTTTATATATACAAGTGCTTGTCCAGTGGTGGACCTTTATTAATAGAGGTAACCAACATTTTTATTTTTTTTATTATCAATAAAAATAGCTACAAAATAATTATTATGAAAATTGGCTGAAAAACAGTGGTGAGAGATGTTCTTAATAGTTCCCCTACTGCCTATTTATACACATATATATATATAATATTGAAGATAGATTAGTATCAGAGACATGTTTATTAAGACACATTCAAATAAAATATATTTATTTTATTTTCAGGCAGAGCCTTCTTGTTCCATAAAGTGGTTAACCTAGTATACTCCGAGGTTCAAGATCGTGTCATGTTAACTGGGCGACATATGGTGCGTGATGTGTCCTGCAAGAACTGCGGTACTAAGCTCGGCTGGGTTTACGAATTTGCCACAGAAGACAATCAAAGGTTACATTTTTTCCTATTTATATTAATGTTGTTTTTTTTAATAATTATTTTATCCATAACATTCAACATAACATATAATGTTATGCTATATTTATGTGGTTGTAATAAGAAATGCACAAATATTAACAAAATTCGTTATTTAAATTAATTTACAAAATACAATCATATAATTTGCACATGAACAATATTTCAAAGAAAACAAATTATTATAAATAACATATGTAAGTCTTTTTTATTTTGCTGTTTTATGTAAGGAATTTTCTTAAAAATCATATTTGACTGATGAAGGCGTTATTTTGCAGAAAATCCATTTTTTAGTATTAGAATAGACGTTACTTTGCACTTCCGCATGAAATTACGTTGCTGGTGCCTCATTTTCTGTTGCAGCAAGACGGAGCAGCGGCCAATCATTACCAGGCAGTGAAAAGTAGCGTAAACTCAATACTTAAAAAAACTACAACGAAATATGAACTGTCTTCAAAACACACGAACTCAAAAGTGCAAAATAAAATTTTATTCATTATCATTTTTATTTATGAACTTTTTTTCATAATAGACATAACACTCTCTCTTAATTAAAAAAAAACAATAATTTTAAACCCAATTACACAATTACCTTCAAATATTACCTAATATGTATTTTTTTAAGTCTGTGCTTAATCCGTTTTTTTTTTTCATATTTCAGATACAAAGAGGGCCGCGTTATACTGGAAAGGGCATTAGTAACTGAGAGTGACGGCATTGAAGAAATTCAAGTGAACAATGATGATTAGGTTGTGAATAAAATAAAATGCAATATAAAGCATTTGTTTAGATTTATAATTTATGAGGTTTATGTATTTGTATATATGATAGAAATATGTATAAATCTTTGTTTTTGTATCTATGGTTTTTGAGTTACGTCAAATAATATTGTCACTGAGTTTTTGGCTGGATCTTGGAACATCATGTAGTGGATTTTATGTTTTACTAGCTGATCCATGCCCACTTTGGGTAAAAAACTATGTTTTGTGTTTTAAATATAAAAGTTAGACATATGCTGTCGCTGACTTTTTTGTAGGCATTATCAAGCTACAACTTTTCTCTAGAACTCAATCATATGTCTCTCATTGTTAAGGCAGCATTCGTAAGAAACGTTTTTTCTCCAACTTACTTTGCAAATCCGACTACCACAAAAAGTATTTTCATCTTTCGGGTTAATTTATAGCTCATTGTTAAGGCAGCATTCGTAAGAAACGTTTTTTCTCCAACTTACTTTGCAAATCCGACTACCACAAAAAGTATTTTCATCTTTCGGGTTAATTTATAGCCTATGACATTCATAAATGTGGCTTTCTATTGGTAAAAGTATTTTCAAAAGCGGTTTAGTAGTTCCTCCTAGATTTAGAGTTCTAGATTACCTCCTTCAAATTCACACACTCTACCTCTTTATGGTGTAGAAGTATAGATTTCAAGCGAACGAGCATTTATTTTTCCTTATAAAGACTTTTCATTATACGGACGGAAGAGAAATAAATGGTCTTTGTGGTAAACCAAACAAATTGAACGAATTTCTACGTAATAGAAAGTTATTCGTTACAACGAACGACGTTATAGAGTTTACACTAATCTATATGCAGTAATCAAGCGGGACGGTAAATCTGTATTTGATTAGGCTGTGACTGCCATACTCATGGTGTTCCTATCAGTCTTTCTTTTAGTTTATTACGTTTCGAAATCGGTCACGGTATATTCAAACGTCGAGTACTAGTTACGTACGAGTACGAGTTACTATTTTTGTAGTGGTCGCCATTTTTCAATAGTACCTATGCATAGCATCCGACAGTTCCGTTACTATAAAAACAGGATAAAATCCCCAAATCAAAAACTTAAAAAATAATGTAAATTCGTTTAGTATTTTAAAATTTGTTTTCAGTAATAAAGCATAGTTTTTGTATAATCAATATTGTTTTATTTATAAAACCTAATACTAGGTTTTTGTATGGAGAAGTAGAAAGACTCAACTACGATTTGCTTTGCATATTTCTAGAACCATGTTCGCGACAATTTAGAGTGATTTGTGTTAGATAGTAGTGTATATGAATTGTGTGTAGTATTATAGTGTTTTGTCTAGAAATAGTGCATAGATTTATAGTATAATTGTACCAGTACTTGTAATTCTTATGTCTAACGTAATCCTTAGATATATTTTAAAATGTATAAGTTGTTAGCTGTAAGAATAACTGTAAATAGTTTTTGAAATAAAGAGCAAGCGAAGGGAACTCGTCGCGCCCCCGCCCCGCCCTGTGTAGTAGGTTTAGCCGAGCCCTGACGCTGTGCACGTGGCTATTAAGTGCTCTGATTGGCGGAGCACCGCCAGCGTCGGGCGAGCGACCCCGGTGCCGTATAGGCAAGGCCCAGAGCGTGAACAATTCAGGCGCGGGCGGCATAGAGAGCAGTCGTCTTTAGTAATAGATAGTAACTGCGTAATAGAGTCATCGTTAATAGCTTCGCCGTCATTGTAATAGTAGTAATCACGCAGTAATATTAATAGTTAGTCATCGTTAGATAATGAATAGTAATTAAAAGTGGCCTGTTTTGAACGTGTCTGCGATTACGATACGAGCGCATCCTTCGCTGCTCCACTAAGTAATAAATCTTTTATTGCGAGAAAACCTCGTCGTTCTTCAAGTTCAACTTCGGAATCAACAAGTCTTCTCTATATTTGTGAGTCATTCGGAGGTGGCTCACAACCAAGTACGCCTTAAGTCCTTGTAAAGTCATGGCTAAGTTAAGGTATATAGTTATTCTGAAGAAATATTTTATTGTATTTTTTAGTTTCCACGTTGGCGTAGTTAATGCTAAAAGACATTATCTTGCAACGAAACAGAGGTATTGAGGAGAACAAAAAGCTAGAGGAAATTCAAGTATAAAAAAGAAATTAAAAACATTTATGACAACGATTTGTTTTCTTATATAGAGGCCCATAGTAAGTGGCATTAACTAAAGTCAATTTTATATCACGGTTAGTTTGATACTTACGACAATAATATAAAAATTAGTATTAACCTGAAGATTAGGCCCACCTTCCCTCCTCTCTCCTGTTCCCCCCCCCCTCCCTTTCCCCCAAACACAGACTGACAACGCACTTTCGACTCCCCTGATGTTAGTGTCTATGGACGGTGGTGATCACTTAACGTCAGGTGACCCACCTGTTCGTTTGCATGCTATGACATAAAATAAATTAACTCAAGGAAAATGTTTTTTTCACTTTATTTTGGTAGTTTCTTACAATACAATCTACTCTGACATATATATTCTTTTTACCTAGAATAAGTATCGTTTAACCTGTTTACAATACTTAAAATTTTTCGTAATGTAGTCGAAGATGGTGTCGTGGTCGCTGGTATCTATACTAATATTATAAAGAGGTAAAGTTTGTGAGGTTTGTAGGGGGTAATCTCAGGAATTACTGGTCCGATGAGGAAAATTCTTGCAGTGTTATATAACTCATTTATCGGGGAAGGTTATAGGCTATATATCATCACGCTCAACCCCATAGGAGCAGAGCAGCAATGAAGAATGTTGCAAAATCTTAGTACGTCTTAGTCCAAAATAACCATTCCAAGCGTACGAAGTCGCGGGCAGAAGCTATTAACTAATTACATTATTTATACTAATATCATAAAGAAAGAAAGTTTGTGAGGTTGCAGGGGGTAATATCTGGGGAGTGGGAGAAAAAATGGCCGAACGAAAACGTTTCTTACGAACGCTGCCTTAACGATGAGAGATATATGATTCGAGTTCTAGAAAAAAGTTGTAGCTTGATAATGCCTATTATCGCCCAACGAAGTGGGCACGGTCGGCTAGTTTGGAATAAAAACGATTCTTGTGATATAATTCTTCTCTTTATGTACTAAATTGTTTTAGGTAAATATTTCATCACGAAGTTTTCGTACACTGACAAACTCAGATTTATTCAAAGCCATGTCAATCCACTTGGTGTCGAAATGACTACCTTAGAACATACCATTACCGTTACATTTGGTCGCTTAGGAAGCACAATTTCTGTATAATTTATCCATATTCTAGAAAATACGTTGTTAACGTACCTATACTTTGATGGAAGTGCAATATCTTCTGTTATAACCATGTGAAGTCTTAGTCACAGAATAGTTTAAACCAGCGGAATATCTGTTCGAGATTTCAATTGTTTCACGTAATATAGTTTGCATGTACATCAGGCAGCGATAATCGGTTCCATTTCCTTACTCACAATTCGTTGTTTCTCGAGGTCAGTGTTATAACCAGTTTCAGTAGGTTTTATGTTATGGAATTAATAGTAGTTAGTGTTTCAAAATTCCTGAACACCTACATGCAGATAATTCAGAAGACTCATCTCTTCACTAGCGCCAGATGCGTTGTCGTAATTTTCACAAACGAAAAAATTATACATTGCCGAAACCATTTTATCATGTGTGCGCTACCCAAATAAATGAAAAATCAAATACAATATCACAATTTATTCATTATCATAATAATATAACACAACATATATATCTTTAGCAGATAAATAATTTTATTTCTCTCCGACTCCGAGCCTATAATACTCACAGTGAACATCGCTTGTCGAGATAAACATAAATTTATTATTTGATGATATTAAAAATAACAACTCCTCGACTGCGAGGCTTAGGCTCTATGATATTTCGATCCAGCTTTACAAATTGGAATTATATTTATGCTTTATACTTTCTTAAATAAAATGCCAACAACATAAATTCTCCGTAGTGTCTTCAAGCAGTGTTATAAATCCATTAATTTCCCTTTTTAGCTTAAATCGCAGCTAATATACGTTACATATAGAAAAAAACATTGACGGAACAAATTTGGTACATATTTTCGCGAAATTTGAAAATAATACATCTATCGACAGCCTCCAAACTTGATATAAATTATATATCAAATACTCCAATTATAATATATATATTCACTGCTTGAATACACCATTCTAACTATACATATACCCTAACAGTTATGCATTCAAACAAATTTTTTATATATATATAAAAATATCGCACCAACTGTGATCCAAAACTCACAGGCCAAAACTTCACATAAAAGCACCTTGATTTTCATATTTTGACAAGAATAAAAAATATATAACATGTGCATTCCCTGTAAAAAAATTGATTATGTATAAACAAAAAAACAGTGTTTTTTTTTTTCGAAAATTTATACAATAAAATATCGCTTACGTAGAAGATTATCTCTCAAATATACAAAAGAATGCTAATTAGAAGCACTTATCCATAGTAACTAACTTCAGGGACTGTTACCGACGATTTCATAAATCTAACTCATATATATAATATATATATGTTGTTTATAATCATTTCTTCTATTAATTGTCAATATTACAATTCGTACGCCTTACATTCTCAACCTCGTATCAAAAAATTATGGCTTCACAAAAGACGTGGGAATTTGGATCTTTTAAAAATGGTCTGTTTCTGTTTTTTTTTACTGTTTGGAAAATATTTACAAATCTTACCAGATTCCCGATTTTTTTATACATGTTTAATTGAATTTTTTTGTAAAAACTACACAATATTTTGAGCTCCCATTTTTGTCGACATTTTAAAGAACCCGTTATGCACCATATGCCTTCATGAAGTAACTGCCTGTAGATCACTTTAAGCTTAATAATTAACAAGATCTCAAATAACTACATTATGTAAGATGGTAAACACGTTAAACCTAAAGCGAGATTGGTTCTCTCGGAAGTGGAGATCTCTCTCTCTCTCTTGGTGGAGACCTCCCACTATATTATGGTTTTATTACGATTTAACCAAAGAATTCATTGCAAGATCTCGGACCAACGTGGATCGACTCATTTTTGAAGTGAAAACTTATTTAGTCGCGTTCAGCGGTATTTTTGGCAGGAGATCAATTTATGATTTCGCGTCATGATATGCCGGTAAGCGTGACCGACCGTATTGCTCTTGCGCGGCTTGCGTCAAGACCAGCGACGCGTAGTATAGTGGCCTGTGTATATCTAATATTGATATTTTGAAACTCATATGTTTGGTTTGATTAATAAATGATATAAAAAGGTATATAATTATTGCCCCGAGTTCCAACATATGTGAAAACCGAACTAATGTTAAAAATTTTAATGTATAAATTATAAAATATAAATAATACACTATAATTAATTGAAAATTCAAAAGAGGATACAGTCATTCTATTGTTTTGAGTTTTCACTTCTGTCGACAGTTTGATCACCTCCACTTTGTTTTTTAAATACGAGGTATTGCATGTACGACTACAAATTGTTATAACATTAATAATCTGCAACGTCAAATATACATTTTTAAAGTTATACTTCTGTTGGCGCGTTAGAGAAAAATGAGAGTAAATTTTTACGATGCGCGCGCACACCGTCACGCAAAACCGACACCCTGAAGTTAGTTATAGTCAACATTTTGTTTCTTTGTATTAAAACTTTCAATGTATTAAATACCTTTTTTCTATTGTTAGTGTCGTTTTTTCTACAAACGTAGATAAAAGGCGAAATATAAAATTTTTGAAAAGATTTTTATATTGTTACGCCAAAGAAGTATAACTTCTAACGCGTGTACATAAGTATACACACACTTTTCTTAAATGTTTAATTTTTAAATTCATAAACAATCGTACAACTTAATAAATACCATTCATAGTTCACTGGAAACAAGTTACAAATTGTCGAAATAATAACATTTATATGTAAATATACCATTCTCCCTAACTGTCCGATTCGAGATCACGTTAAAGTCACCCCTTGACTCTCGTGTAATATAAATTAATGAATTCAAATATTTTCAGGTAACCGCGCGCCAGAATTTTTACACAGAAATGATCAAATAAGTATCTAATACACTATCTGTTATCTATACTATAGATTATATATATCCTCTTTATTTATTTTGTTATTTGGCAACCAATCTTCTAGTAAATTATTACGGCCATTGTCGAGTACGTAATGATATTACAAGTTGCGATTATTTCTATGAACTAACAAGATGGCGGCCGTCTTGTTAGAACTTTCCAGGGAGTTTCTGTGACATGTCAGAATCCATGCTCCGTGGATATTATTCCACTTCACTTGGGCTCAATAACCAAATTATATTACATAAAAAACACCAATATAGAGAAAAACAACACAAGATCATGAATAAAATATAAAGAAAATATGTCGTCAAATATCCCGCCAAAAACTCCCTTCAAAAATTCACTTGTCTTCAACTTTCAATAAGAATAATGAAAATAGTACGAAAAAAGAAGGTTGAATTACTTGAAATATTGTGACTTGGCCCCAATTCTTACATTTGTTATGCAAATTACACCAGGAAATAACTTTATATTGTTTTTAATATTGCAGATAAATGAGAAATACGTAGAGACAGATGTCGGCTGTAGAACAATTAGACGACCACAGAGCGCAACATATGTACAAACATTATACAAATTTAGCCTATTGATATCCAATACATACATGTCTATAAAGAGTATGTTTATTTAGATGGGAGATGTATAGAGTTTAATAATTTCATCTGAAAAAAAAAACAGCTGTTAACGGTGTAGCTTCTTATAGTGTAATTTCATATACTATGTCATTGATATATATAATAAAGACAATAAAAAATACTAATTTACTAACGCCTGATTTGCCAGCCAATTAGCCTTTCAATCGTTGGTAGGTATAAACATATTCGATTAGCTATTTTGAGCCATAATTTTAGTTAAAACTTAATCCATGTTTTCTCCAATTGTATGATTCTAGAATTGTTAAATATGCTTTTTAATATTATAATTCATTAAAACAATAAAAGAGTTTAGTTTTAATAGGCCGAAGACTTCTCAACACTACAGTTGTAACTTGACGTTGTTTTATAAATTCTAAGATTTTTTTAAATTATACTCTTATACAACAAATTTTAAAACTTTACTAGAATCCAGAGAAAGCAAATTATAAACAAATTACTGCAACAAGGTTGAATTTCTTAATCTACAATATTGTCATACATATTTGTTTTTATAGTGAAACGTTTTTCGTAAAAATGTTTCACGATATACGAAGCCTTTGCCACTTTTAAAATGACAACATCTGTGCGCAAACAATTTCGCCAATGTCACGTGGATAGAACCATAGAGATTATATCAAACAATATTTTTTGTCTTTTTAAATGTATCCAGACCGTATGAAATGAGGCTTAATTCAAAATCTGTCAATTTTGGCAGTTGACACATCTTTGACATTTACATTGCCTTTAATGAACCAGCCAGATCGTTCGAGCCGATCGTTTTCTTCATTATGTGAGTTGAGATATCGCAATGTTTACCAAAATATTTTCAATGATAAAAAATTTCAGTCGCCTTTTTTTCGAAAATCCCTGTTGTTTAAAATAATTAAACACGAATGGACATGTTATACAAATATGTAGTTAACATTAATCAGAATTACAAAGCAATATTCACAAAAAACCTACCCCACGAGATTATAAAATTAACATTCTATATGGGAAATTGAATAATTTTTGTCACTATATATATATATATATATAATATATATTTATGTCATCGAATGGTTAATGAAAAATATAACTCATTTTAAAAGACTTGTGTACTGATGATGTCATTTTTAACACATTATAATAAATACTATAGGCGCCAATAAGTAACTGAATAATTACAGCTCATTTGTAAAAAAAATATCCCAACCCCTTTGACTATTTTCTAATTTTGATAGACACCCCATATACCATTGAATTTTGCGATATATCGTCAACAAAATAAATATAGTAGACATAATGATTAATTGTAAATACTGTTGTATAATATAAAATTGTACGAAACATTGTAAACTTTATTATTTCATTTCTCGGCTCATTAATACGAAATTAAGGATAACACTTAATATTCCATGTCTACGCGTAAGAGTCGGATACATGACACTTCTCAATAGTAAGTAAAACTATAATTATTTCAAGAAAGAAATATAAAACTGCAATTAATACATAAACATTTTGAACTTACAAAGACAATAATTTTTACTTTCGTTTTTAAGTGACACAAATATATTCTTTTATTTATATAATACACTCTATATTTGATAGAAGATATCCATAATGGTTTTCCAAAATATACGCTTTTATATAATTAATTTTGTCCACAGATTTCGATTACGTCTAAAATGTGGTTACATGAATATATTATTTTTTAAATCTACGCACCTTATATTATTTCCAACGTGATAAAGCTTTTGATATTTTTGCACCATAGGACAATTCATAAAAAGGGAACAGGCATGGACCTAGCTCGCGGCGAATCCTGAGGCGGCTCTGGCCCGTAACCCAGCCTTTGTGTCTCAGTTTCGATAAATTCTAAAACAGCCATGTAAATAAATTTATACTGCGCTTCGTTTTGCACCATTCCGGACCGTTGATCCCTCACCATTTGGACAGTACGGTGTATATCTATTTCACAATTAAAACCTTCTATCCTTATTTGATCTAATATCATATCGATCACGATAAATGTTCCCGTTCGGCCTATACCCGCTGAGCAGTGAACGCAGACTACGGCCTGTGCGGGAGGATTAGGCCCCGTCATAATCTGCTGCAATCTGTAATTGACGTCGAGCAGTATGTTCAAAACTCGACCCGGTTCCGACGGAACTCCATGATCCGGCCACGCGGTGAAATGGAAATGAAAAATACTCCTTTTTACGTTCGGTTCGTCTTTTTTAGTTACCACAAAACGTCTCAGAATGTAGTCTGGCGTCGATGTTTCAAACTCATTGAAGATCGTATACTTTTTAATAACATCAGTTTTGTTTAAATCAGGCCAGTATCGTTCGCATTTAACTTTACCGCGCTCGATCTCCTTTGTCGTCATAATAATTATGCGCACGTCCTCTTGCCATATCATTGACCAGAAAGGGTATACTGTAGTCGAAAGGCAACCTTGGGTGGCGATGTATATCTTGTTATATACGTGGTCATCTTGAATACCATCGTCTGTTTCTTCGACCGTTGAATTCGGTATCGTCGTGTTAACATAATTCGGATTTGAACGCAGGACGCTCGGTTCAAAAGCTGGAAGCTTTAGGGTCCCATTACCATGTACCTTATCATTAGACTTCTCTTCGGTAACAACAACGCTACTATAATTGGATGTTGATTTATCTTTACATTTCGACGAAGCGCTGTCACGACCGAGAGATGATCCATTTTCGGTATTGCTGAAACTGTCGTGATTGTCGGAACTCGTGTCGATCATGTCGCAACGGATGTAATTAGCGTTTATGTAATCAGAACCGGGTGGTGCATCCGGAGGTATATCTTTCAGGATTACGCGTGTGTGGTCGAACGGTATAATATTCTTATACCTATTTTTCCTAATATTCTCAGGTTTCGATCCCTCCATCCTGTCAAATAGTTGTAGGTTTTCCATCATTTGCAACGTTTCGAATTCCTCCCAGAATCCTTGTTTGTAGGCCATACTTTCGATGGGACCTTCGTTTTCTTTCTGAAGCTGTTTGACCCGAGTGTGAAAGTGCCTAACTTGTATACGGGTGGCGTTGAACGGTTGAATGAGCCTCAATACTTCGCCTGTCGTTTCAACCATGGGGAAACTACGGTAATGTTCGATCAGACTGACGAGATCGTCAAATTGTTTTCCACCGCCGACATCATATTTATCGTCTTTCCGTCTAATTATCACGTGCGTCACTCGATCCCTCGTCCGTACTGAAAGAACAAAATCTCCCGGTTGTCGTTGCGATTCCCTTACGAGAAACGATCCATTTTTACCATTATCTAACATCAACCTCTCAGCTTCTTTAGCGGTTAGCTGACCATGATACCAGCGCTCCGTTGTCGGTTCGGCGCAGTTAAGAGGTGTTTTCAGTCTGATAATGTTGCCATTCTTTTCACGCAACTGGCATTGATTGTCCATATAATACTGTACAAGTTCCGAAAGCGTCGCGAACTTCTCACCACCGTATAAGTCGAGGAATTCGCCATTGTTTTGTATTTTAATGTGTGTCACTTCATTCCCTCTCCGCACTGACAGGGTAAAGTCGCCCTTGTTACTCGTGCTCGGTCTGGCCAGAAAATAACCGTCATGACCGGACTTCATTAGAAGTCCTTCCGCTTCGACACCATTCAGAGACGGGTGGAACCATCTTCGAGTTATCATCTTACTGCAAATACTAACACCACGTGTACATTTATAAACCTAAATATGAAATCACTGTATTATCCCGACATCTAAGCGTGCATACATCCTCAGCGATTATCTGTAAATAAAGACAAAAACATATTTCATTGATGAAGACCAGAAAAAGAGATGATTATTATGCATTAATTTATTTAGTTTTTGTACCGCCTAATGTATTTTTCCTTATATTATGTGCATGCTGTGTCCACATATAGGAATGGTAATTATCGCATGATTTTGCAGTATATGTAGTTCATTTCAAAGTATATAACTAGATTGTAGTCAGTTTTGTGGACCAAAAATAAAAAAGACTTTACTTTGAGGAAATTCATCGTAAGTAGTCAATTTGCTAAGCCAGAAGTTGATTAGCTGCTGATCTGAGGGCGCTCCGTGAAGGAGTGTAAACATATGTATTATAATTTAAATATAATTGGGATTATTACATGTCTCATCTGTAAACGTGGTAACATCCAGTCAATTCTAAGCAGTAACAAATCGACTACTTGCAAATAATTTAAGGGGTGATAGCACAATGGGTTGTTAAGGGGAGCAAGTGTTAACATATTTCTATATTTTAATGACTAAGTTTCTTTACCGCATAGATAAGTTAATTGTCAAGTATCAACGTAATGAACTTGTATTTACGTAACGTAGCCCAGCGTAAAATAATATAAAAGCACATATTAAAGAAGTTGCATTAAAATTATTTCAAAATCCGATATATATTTATATGTAAAATTCAAATGCGCGTGTGTCCGTAATTCTTTTGTTACTAAATTACTTGGCCAGTTTTTATGATTTTTTTGGACTTACAGGGTCACCTGGATTATTTTTAACTATGATTAGATCCAGTAGACGGCACTGTTATCAAGATGTAGGATTCTTTTTAATTTTCCGATTTTTTTTATCATTATCATTACATAGTATAAAACAAAGTCCCATACCGTGTCTGTCTGTCTGTCTGTTCGCGATAACCTCAAAAACTACTGGATGGACTTTCATACAGTTTTCACCAGTGGATAAAGTGTTTCACGAGGAAGGTTTTGGTATATAATTTGTCAACGATTTTTTTTTTATTAGAGCGGGACAACGTCTGCCGGACCCGCTAGTGTCTCATATAATCCAAATTTTTCTGTTTTTTGCCTCTATCTACCGTGACCGCTAGTCTATCTATACAAAAATAAGGCTTTAAATGTGTATATGGAAAACATAAAACACATGGAAAATATAGTTTTCATACAATTTTTAATTAAAAATAAACATTATCATTGTTGTCAGTAATTAGTATGATAAAGAGACATTCGTGTTTCACTACTTATTTCTCTTTTTTTTAATATTTTAAACAGTAATAAGATATATGAATTCAATGAGATACGATTTAATTGATGTTCTGAACATATACATACAATGATAGAATATGATTTAGCTTAAATGACACCGATTTTAATCTTTATTGCCAACGATTATTGCAATGTATTTATGTTCGTTGTACAATTTATCAACAGGTTACAAATGAAATTTTATTGCAAAATAAGAGGCAGATATATATATATATATATATATATTTATTATATATAATGTTATTTGAATTAACGATCATTACGAATGTATGTTAACATGCATTTCACTCCAGAAAATTCTCAGATATAAAAATATGAAATAATCATAACAAGTCGAAACAACAAGTTACTCTATGCACTACAGAGATCAATGTTTCTATGTATTGGTAACCCTTCACGTCTTTATTCCCTCGTGAACACAGCCATGACCCCAAACTGAATTATTTCCTGTAGTACGGGCGCCTCAGATACATATAGATGTATCGAATCTCTATGTGCTGGCGTTTTATGTCAGTGTCAATGTGGTTTTTTTGCAGCTCAATAAAGTGACCTCACTGTTACCTTGTGGTTTAACCACAGTGCAATAAAAAATAGTCATGTCTACCAAGAGAACTATAATCGGTTACCAATTGCCGCTGTCATGATAGCGTGTTCAAAAATATGTTTGTTGTTAAACCATTGATCAATAATAATTGTTTCAAGTAAACATTGACCGTGTTATTACAAAAAAGTTAAATACGTATTAAATACTTGGTTTAAAAAAGTTTCCTAATAAATGCACCGCGCTCGCCCGAGTCAAGTTCGCGTTATCCTTTTTCACAAGTCTAACATAACGAGCGAGCGAGACAAAAGAGTAAGATGGCGAACATTCAGGGACCGCGGTGCATTTAATAAGAGACCTTTTTAAAGCCAGGGTTCAATACGTATTTAACTTTTTTGTAATAATACCGTGAATGTCTTGCCACATATGGATTCAGGTGTTAATGGTACCAAACTCTTTAAAAGCAATATAATAGTATCATTCTTGTATCATGAAGTTAATAAATGTAATAAATTAATCTATACTAATATATAAAGCTGAAGAGTTTGTTTGTTTTTTTGGTTGAACGCGCTAATCTCAGGAACTACTGGTCCGATTGGAAAAAATAGCTCAATAGATAAGATAGCTCATTTATCGAGGAAGGCTATATATATCATCACGCTAAGACCAATAGGAGCGGAGCGCCAATGAAGAATGTTTCAAAATCTGGCATTTTTTCCCTTTTGAGAGCTGCTTTCGCTGTGCGTTAGTATTATATACGTTGTCATGGTAATGTGGTGAGTTTTTATCGCAAACATTTTCAAAGATTACTTTGTGTTCCTATTCAAAAAGTTTATTCTACGTTAGTTTTGATTCCAATTTTTTATTTGTAATCTATTACGTATTATAAAAATAAAGTGTGTGTATGTAAAATTAAAATAACATCTTTTTGATGAATGGATATGGCTACAAATAACAAAATATTTTTTTTTATATCCCGTCGGTATTTTATATTATTATATTTTCTCTGTTTGTTTGTTTGTTCCGGGTAATCTCCAAAACAGCTGGACCTATTTTAACGGAAATTTTACTTGTAGATAGCCGAAATTATAGCGGTTGACATATTCTATTTTATTTGTCTGCTGCTTGGTCTGCATTGCTATTTCCGAAATGGTTGGACTGATTTTCACGGGGTGTTCACTGGTAGATAGCAGACCTCATAAAAAACAATTTAGGTTTTTTATTCGCCTTCGGCCGAATGGAATATCAGAAATGCTTGAACTGATTTTGACGGGACTGTCACTGGCAGATAACTCAATATAAGAAGTAACTTAGACTATTTTATTTTCTTCGCCAAGACTTCGTCTGTAGTGCTATCTTCAAACCAGTTGGACCGATTTTCACAAGATTTTTACAGGCAGATAACTAACTAATGAGCTATTTTATTTTAAAGTAGCGGGGCTTGGCAGACGTTGTCCCGCGCTGGTAATAAAAAGAAAAACCTTGACAAAGTACACCTAAACCTTCACCATGAATTATTCTATCTACTGGTGAAAACATGGTGGACTAATCTCCGGAACTACTGGTCCGATTTAAAAATTTCATTCAGTGTTAGATAGATCATTTGTCGAGAATGGATGTATGCTATATATCATCACGCTAAGACCAATAGGAGCGGAGCATCAATGAAGAATGTTTCAAAATCGTTTTTCCTTTTTCTTTTGAGAGCTTCCGAGCCTGCATGTTAACGTAACGTAACCAAAGTAACTATTCCACACGGACGAAGTCACGGGCAGTAGTAATAAATATATTGTTAGATGAAACTACAAAACATATTGCTTTTATGATAAACAAAATAGGTTTTTTCAAATATGAATCATTAAGGTTTAAAGGTATTGAAATTTCGAAATAAATGTGGGAAGCATACAAATACGTATTTTTAAGGATATAAACTACTATACGTAATATCTTGGTTTTTAATATAAACTAATCTATATATATAATAACAATGTAAATCTAAAACGTGTCTGTACCTTTTTTTGTGAAAAATTTTGTTGCAGGTGTCTTGGAATAAGTAATAAAATATATATCAATCAATTTAGAACTGTCTGTCTGTTTGTTTGTTTGAACATGCATCAATGCTAAAGTACTGTATTCATGATAAAACCTCACCAAGAAAATCATAACGGATACCCTTGAGTAACATTTAATTTTCATTTCATTAAAATCTGTTAAATCTATCAAAAGTGATTGTAATTGATGCAACTTAAGTACAAGAGAAAAGTAGATAGTTCAGAGTTCAGAACATATTTGTTCCGATGATTTTATTAATCACTGTTTGTTTTTTTCATTAGGTTCCATGCAGACGGAACCGCGGGTACAGCTAGTTACATATATATAAAATATTAAGATTGTATATTTTTTTTAGATTGCAAGGGTCTCATTTACTTGATTTCAACAACAATAAGTTGAAGTTATAATTTACCTTCCTTATAGCTAAACATAACTTTATTGTTATTGAGTTTACTATTATATTAATATTTATAGACTATTAATAACACAAGGTTCTTGCAAAACTGATAAAAAATATTTCCTATAAATAATAATAACCTATACATATGTTATTCATAACAATAATAACAAGCCTAGAAATATGATGTCATAAATTATATGGAAATTGAATGAGTTATTTCTTCATAGGAAATATAAATTTAAAATATTTGGAGGATAATCTCTCATACATATATTTGCTTTTGAACTTAGCCCTCGGGCTAGCCTTAGGGAAATCCCTAACAGATATCCATCTCCCCGAGTAGTAGAGGATGGATATGCCTGAGTTGCAGAGTAAAATCCCATAGTAACTTCTTACACCTTTTGGCCGGGGTAACCGGGATTGTCTAATTAGAACCCCTAGAAATTATGAAACGAAAAATACAGATCAAATTATAATATTACAAAATGTTATAGTATTGGAGAAAAGTCTTCCTTGTAAGAAATTTCAAATTAATTATTAAAGCAGACAACAACATGTAATTTTACGGTATGACGGGATTGGCATGCTCATTTTTGGACATAATAAAATAAAGGTAAAAAAGTCGACAATATGGATTTTCCCACTTGGCAGTTTTAAGATTTTTCTGGTTTCCAGGGAGACATAGGGCATTGTTTGAGTTATAATAAAAAAACTAAAATTAATTAGTTTGTCACTAAAAATATTTATAAAAAATTCAAGTAAGATAAAATGTGTTAATATTTTCTGTATATTTTTGTATCATTAACTGACTTCAAAAAAGGAGGAGGTTCTCAATTCAACTATTTTTTTATGTAACTCATAACTTTGGATTGAGTGAACCGATTTTTTTTTAACCTGTTTATATAACCAAAGGGTTAAGTTAAAAATAACAGCATCTTTTATAACCACAATAAATTGTTATTTACTAAAACTTCAAGTTGGTCAGTTAACATGTCACAATTAAAACTTTTTTGTGGTTTATGTTGGACTCATTTATTTTGAAACCTTTATAAACATTGTTTTCATATATTTCAGGATCACATACGTTGGAAATATACATGTTTTGCTGTTTGAGAAAATCCTCTATTGTCTTGAATGTTGGCATCTAGGGGCTGAGAAAAATTTGTTAAGGAATAACATAAAATGTAAAAAATATATATTAGTGCTAGCAGGCCCATCGGACATTGTCCTGCCTTGAAAACAAAAAAATCCTAAATTCAACCACAACACAGAATTCTTATCGAACTTAACCATTCCCGGATCCACTGGAACATGTGCACTAAATTTCAACAAGATCGGTCCAACCTATATACACATGTACAGAAGAAATTTATATATAAAGATAAATGGCATTATGACACAATAATAAAGCATAAAAAACAAGTGCTTCTAATATTACGCTAGCAGCAAAACTTATACACTCCAAAAATGTTGTGATTAATAAATAACAACAATATACAAAAAAGTAGAATGGTATGCAAATTAGACTCATAGCCTTATCTCAGGAGTTGACTGACAAGATTCTGGTTAACAAAAAACATCTTAGAAATATATGTTAAAAAATTCATTATTACCAGAAATTTTAAATAGTATTTACTAAGATACTCTATACAATATTACAGCTATTGTAACTTCATCAAAAGGCATGTTGGAAACAAAGAGTGTTGAGACCTTGAAATTGTATACATTTATATGTGTCTTTTCATTCAATTAATAAATTAATAAAACAATATTTATTCGAAAATATTGCATGGAAGACTAAAAGGCACACTATTCTTTCCACTAAAACGTGGAATTGTAATTATTTTGGTATATTTTATGTGTATGTGAGAGCAGATAATAATTAAAACAGAATATACAGTATAAATTAGAAGTAAAAATGAGCGGCTTCAGATAAAAGTACTGCTCTTTATTGTAAATTCCATATGCATATGTATCCACATATATTGTATATATATATTTAGGCCGAACACAAAGACGCAACTATATAATATACTCGGCTTATTTCTTTGTTGACCTTTCTGTCTTAGTTACCGTACTGTATAGTGTAGTAAGTTATCTTACTCACCTCATAAAGGCACCCGTTCGCTAGAAGCCATGCACTATCCCTTTTGTATTAATGTTTTAGACCACTGTTGCTATGCTGACTTTAGAATTTTATACATAAGTTTTCAAGGGCGTATAATTCTATTTTAAATACACAGATGAATTTGCATACTTAATACTTGTTAGAAAGTAAAAAAACGAAACTGATAACAGGTTGGTAAATGTAATAAATCATAAAAATACTTTTTGGTACATACAAAAAGCTGAAAAAATTAATATCGTTCCAAAGTTGCCTGTAGAAAACTAGAAATGTCATCGCGGAATGTCATTATTTGAGTAACAGTGTTGTCAATCCAAAAAAGAAGCTGATAAAATACATTCATAATTTTATAATAGTACAATAATTGTAAAATATATATTTATAGCATCAATGATCACAGAATCACCGAATAACGTCACTGAAAAAAACAGTAAGAGCATCGTAATAAACACTAAATTATTAAACAATTGGTATATTCATAAAAAGCGTAATTCATCAAAGATTATTATTATATTGTGCGTAACCAAAATTGATACCTTAATATTTTATACACTTTACCTGTAAAAGAAACATAAAAAGCAGCTCTATTCATATTTTCCGAGTAAATCACACATATAGTAACATATTACAGAATAATTAATCTCTATTAAGTCGACTTTATATAAAACTTTGTATATTATGTTGTCTGAACAAGATATAAAATGATAAAGATTTACAACTTGTGCATGATAATTATTGTGTTATCAATTATATTTAGATCGTTTTGATATTTGTAGATAATTATAGATGGAATATTTTTTTTTGCCCAAATATTAGTCTGTTATGAATTGGTTTACATTTTATATCAATAAACTTACCTTATTTCACTTCACATTTTGTAATATTGCTAGCGCCTTACATAATATACGTGGATTTGAAATAATAACATTTTCGCACTTCATAATGGAAGTAATAATTTAAATATGTTTCACTCCTAAATAAATGTGCTCTGTGGTATTCGTAGCTACGTTACCCTAGCAACGGTATCTTTTCACTTTCACGTGAACCATGATTTTGTATAAAAAAATAAACACACATTACAGACATCTACAATTTTATTTTTACAAAATAGCAATAAATATATTAAATAAATAGATATTATGGAAAATATAAAAGAGGA
Source organism: Antheraea pernyi (assembly GCA_015888305.1). Classification (NCBI taxonomy): domain Eukaryota; kingdom Metazoa; phylum Arthropoda; class Insecta; order Lepidoptera; family Saturniidae; genus Antheraea; species Antheraea pernyi. The sequence continues at coordinate 2,255,974 of MU158718.1, forward strand.
AGATATACACAACACAGCAATTAAGTTAGCAGAGGAAATTAAAAATTTATCTATATACAAGTCATTTTATAATGATGTACAGGCAAGTACAGAAACCTAAATACAATTTGTAATATTTTTGAAATGCCAGTTATATAAATAAATATATGAAGAGAAATAAAAAAAGTACTACTAGATATCTTGTAAAATCTACTTTTTACTAATATGTGATTAAAGTATATTGAAAACCTATAACTAATGTAGTAAATATTCTAACTATACAAAAGAACTGTTTTATGACCACTAATAAGGCTTTTGTACATAATTATGTAAGCAATGACTTCATCAAAATGAAATAAGTAAAATATTAATAACTACTATTTATTTAAATACAGAAATTAGTGGCATCGCCAAATGTCAAAAAAGAAGACTTCAAACAAACTTTACAGCAAGCAATGAAAGAAAAGGGCTTAGATACGAAATTAAGAAACACTGTTTTCCATTGGGTACGGACGCAAAGTAAACAAAACGTAAGAATTTTCACAAAGTATGATTACTTTTTCTAACCGTACAGGGAATTCAAAATATAATTTTAACTTCGGCTGAGTACCTTAAGAGCTCGTCCAAAAGCCAAGTAAAGCTGTATAGGCCGTCAAGCCAGCAGCGCTAGTCATACGAAAAAAAAAACACATATTAAAACCAAACCATCCTCAACAGAGAACGCCCTTTCGACGCAATAAGTTAAGGAGTCGAATTTTACAGGATTGTAGTCTGTTTTTACTTTCTTATTTGGAACCTACAAATACTAGGTAGAAAAACGTTCGTACTAATGAATTTTAATACGCTACCTTCTATAATTAATCTACGTCTACCGCAACAACACTGTGTTGAAATAGATATAACTCTAGCCGTTAATATTTCATTTCGTAATTTCTAGTGAAATAGTAATTCCGATAGCCTGTTCCAAAAAGAAAACGACCTGTTACATAGTAAAAGGTTACTACGTAGAACAGTTTGCAGAACCATTACCAGATTACTAGAACCTATAACAACAGAGTGTTACCTGTTTCCATTACTGTAAGTGAGAATATTAAAGAGCTTGTTTCAGGTGGTTTTAGCTGAAAGAGGTATCTTTCAAACAACGCAATCATACTAAATTATTTCATCTCATTTTTGTTTTGAAACAGGCTAGAATGTTTTTTTTTCTGATTTAAATATAAAAGCTTTAGGCTGAGTTTTTAAATAACTGTTTTTTAACAGTACCGATAAGTAAGCCTCACTTCTACTCTTACTGTCCATCAATGTTTTTGTTCTTGTTATATATAAATAATCTACCGCTAATGGTTGATAACTGTTCTGAGATGTTTCTTTTCGCGGACGACACTTCGCTTATTATATTTAAGGTAAAAAGAATAGATTGAGAGCTTAGTTATCTAAATAATACCTTAAATAAAATTTCCGATCGGTTTGCATTAAATAATCTATTGCTTAATGCCGACAAAACAAAATGTATAAGATTTACCTTGCCTAATGTTCCGCTACTCATAGTTGAATCGAGATCGATGGAAATCTAGTAGCTTTAGTTGACAATACTGTGTTCTTGGGTATTACACTTAAACCAAAATTACAATGGGGTCGTCACGCAAAAAATTGGCAAGAAGATTAAGTTCTACTGCATTGGCAGTTGGAAAGATTCGTGATCTAGCTTATTTATTCTGTTGTTATGTCTGTCTGTGTCTTATGGTATTTTGTTGTGGGGGACAGCAGCTGAGGTGGACACCATATTCATATTACAAAAACGGGCAGTTTCAGCAATTTATAATGTGGGGCCTCGCGAATCATTAAAGGCTAAGTTTCAGGAATTCGGTATCTTAACTCTGCCCTCCCAATATATTCTTCATAATTTAATGTATCTCCGCAAAAACTTAGATATGCTGGATCTAGTAAATTCTAACATAATTAAATTACTAGAAACAGCAACAAATTGGTTATTCCATGATTCAGGCTCACTAAGCCCAAAAACAATTTTTTATGTAATAGTGTTAGGTTTTATAACAATTTCCCAAAACTAATTTCCGATTTGCCGGATAGTGAGTTCAATAACCACGTCATGCTGGTTTTAATATCTATAGGGTGGATCAATATGTGAACGATTGTGATGTCTGTAAATGATACCCTCTCTGTGCATCCACTAATCACGAATGTAACTATTTATGTTTTGTAAAAATATATAACATAAAGAGATAAACCAGATCCAGTTTCTTGGTGGTTCTTCTCGATGACTAGGATGTTTTTCGAACCGGTGATAGCTCTGACGTTCATAAGCGTCTTCTTAGGGCCTAAATTGAATAAAGGATTGTTTGATTCGAATGATATTTTAAACAAGGGATCAATTGAGGACAACTGTGGCGACTTAATTTTACATCTACAGATAAATCCTCTGGTAGAAACGCAAAAAGACAACTAGAACTCAAGATGGACACCCGAAAACGACACATAACATTGCAGAACTAAGTTAAAAAAAATCTATATACAAAATAACATTTTCATTAAAACTTTGCAGAAATTAGATCCATTGACGTCGCTGTCAAAAGCTAGCGCACAATGGGAAAAACGAATACACAAATCACTGAACTCCATGTGCTCAGATTTAGAGACTTCGTTAGCGAAAATACGTTCGCAAAGTGAACAAGATGAGCTTACAGAGAAATGGAATGAACTAAGCACTTATAATTTAGGTGATGAATTCAACTTTTTTTCATCAAAGTTACTCATATGTTTAGAAATAATCGTCTGACGCATGATCTTCAATATACAAAGAAAACATAATTTTTTGTACTTCTCAGCCTTTGACAGCAATCTCATCTGATGTTAAGTGATTAAGTGCAGCTGCTGGAACACACCAACAGGTTCTTGACAACAGATTATCAACTTTAGGGTAATAGCTAGTTGGCGGGCTGGCGTAGTTTCATCACGATGTCGACGGGCCTGTTTATTCGCAAGGATTTGAACCTACGTCGATCAACGGACCGAACACACCACCATTGAGGCAACATGGCTTTAAATTGTTTATCTAATAATTTGGACTTATGGACTAGATATTGATATCACAACATGTCTGTTCCAAAACAAAGCTCCTGAAACATAGGAAAATGACACTATCTCTGCATACTCTATCAGACCTTACTACATTTTCTATCAGTTCCTAAGGTAAAGCTTACTATATATTCATATAACATAAATGTGTCTTTTCTTTCAGATTTATCAAAATATAGACCTGTTTATGCTCCTAAAGATTTTTTGGAAGTACTATTAACATTATCGGGTTATGTTCCTTTCACGAGGGAGTGAGTTGTTAATCTTATGTAGTATTTACATATTTCATTTCATAGAGTATAATACTTGCACTTATTTTCAGAGACGAGCCAAAATGGGAATTCGCACATCTACCTCTACAAGTTAAAACATTGGATCAATTGGTGAATCATTTTTACTTATCCTAGAAATTCTTTATAGTTATTGTTAGTTAATTTAAATCCTTTTATATATTGTAATGTAACAATCTTAGTTTGATATTGAGTGATAACTTGGTTGAAGATAGTTAATAACTTATGTATATAAATGAAATTATTTTAGCCGACATCGTTGTGTTAACCTGGAAATGAAAGTAACTAATGACTTAACATCCACATTATGAAAATATACTAGGTAACTGTTTAGACAGTAGTCATATTTCTGGAGGACACTCTGCACTCGATTCTCATTTTAAATCAATTAAAAAATAGGTGTTTAATATTTGACCTAACTATCTATAAAAATACAAAAATTATACACGATCCTCTACGCGTCTATGTTAAAGCACAGTGTCAATGACCGTTGGGTAATTTCACTTTCATTTCAAAAGGGTTTATTGCCCGTTTTACTATCGAAAGTTATTAACTCCGAATCGCCCATTGCACTTAGGTTTATTATTTTATTTACAAGTTTGTAACTATACTTTTGGAAGTCATAGAACAAACTTTAACTTAGGTATTCTTGGTTGTTTATTAGTATTTGTTTTAATATAATTATTTTATAAGTTAAATGTGACCATGAAGTGTCATATCCTAGAATACTGCGAGTGTCTAAACTGGTATACAAGTCGACATCAAAATGCAATATGCATATATATGGTATTACAGTTTACAAACGTGGCACTCTGCAGAAGTTGAAATAAATGCACTATCATCTAAATTTTACGTTATTCGTAGAGAAAAGTTTACGTGGAATGGACTAGTGGTGAATCTCTGCTGGGTGTAAATCCGAACATGGCGAGTACGGTGGCCGGGTTCAGCACCTTGGAAGCTGAGAGGATCAGTCTCGGAGAGAGGGTGGCTGCTCTCGGTTACGCTCCAGTCATACAGGAGTATTTGAAAAAAGGCAGTCCCCAGTGCTTAAGAGCACAGTTGTGGTCTCAAGTCCTCGGTTCCGAAGTTAAAGCGCAAGTATGGATTTTTAATTTAGTTTCGTGAATATTAGCATTTACGCTTATCGAGGTCCGCTTTATGCTCACACAACTTTTTGAGCAAAATATTTTATATTCTAAAACTTTATTCTAGCAATCAGCTTACTTTCATCAATTGCGGAGGAGTGTCCTAGAGGTAGACTTGATGATAGATAAATTGATTTTCAAGGATGTACAGCTGACTGCTTCAAATGACGATCAATATTTTGTCTTTGAAGATTTACTATATCAGGTAAGATAATTCTAAATCATAATTTCCGTCTACCAATTCGATTTTGTGTATATTTCTTCCAAATATGGACTAGTTACCTACTCACGGTTCAGAAGCTGGTTAGAAAATTGGATATCGTTGGTTCGTGCTTATAATCTCTAGATCTTACGAACTTAAGCACCCGTAGATCTCAAGTTTCTAAATCCTTTTGCCGTATCAAAATTGTCCGACACCATAATGTATACCATTGTTTAAACTTTAGACCTAGCTTAAACTTTATGTATTAAAACATCAAAAATGGCTCAAAATCGTCTCGAGACTATTATAATGCCATATTAGTACATCGCACCTGGAAGAAACCAGGGGAGGCTTGTAAAGTACAAAAAGGTCTACATGATCTTTTTAAGTGTGGTTTAAAAATGTCTAACTCGCAATATAGGTTAACATATTGAAAATTGAATAGAGAAATTAATTGAACTCCGAAATAACTAACTAAGTCTTAACCATAACGTTTTTTTCATGACAATCTATTCATATATAGCTTGAATACTGAAAATAAAGAGCTATAATGCTTCCGATGTAGGTAATGCTGTGCTTCTCTCGCGATTGTGAAGTGTTGCAGCAACTGAAAGGGAACATTGGAAACCCGCTAACCGTCGCGATTAAAGGCAAACAGACGTCAGCAGAGAGTATCACAGTGTTTCCACCCAGTGGGATCATACCTTTCCACGGATTTACTATGTACGGTAAGATTTTATTCTACTAACTACTAATGTATCATTGGATTGTTTGTTCAGAATCTCGCTCAACGATACAAGCTTATTATTTATATCTCGAAAAACGCTTTTAAAATTAGCTTTATTATAAATAATGAATATAAATAATGTGCTCTATCACAATAATCAATCAATCAATATATAAATAGTTTTTTTTTATATCATAGGAGACAAACGAACAAGTGGGTCATTATGATGTTAAGTGACCACCACCGTCTATAGACACTAGCAACACCATGGGTTTGGGGGAGGGGGAGGAAGAGGAGAGGGAGGGAGGAGGGGGGTAGGGCCTATAAATAGTATAAAACAAAATCGCTTTCCGCGACTGTTTGTTTGTCCCTTTGTTTCTTATAAACTACTTAACTAAACCTTATTGATACATCTAAATAATGTACTACGAGAACTTATATGTTAAAAATACCTAAAGAAAAGTCAGCAATGAAACATGTTTTGCGAAATATATTATTCAACCTTATTTATTTAAATATTTTAGCTACATTAGGCATTTAATATAGATAGCTTTTTATAGCATATGATAATGATAAGAGAAGAGACCAGATTAATATTATGCGTAACTTGATGAACTGTACATATGAAAGCGGCAAAATATCCAGCTAAATCGCTTATGTTAATAAAAAATTGAGCCGCCATGGGACGCATGGCATATGTGAAACATCCAAATTATTTTGTATAATTTATATGCCCAAAAGAACAGAATACGGCAGGAATCAGATATGGCATAATGAAAATATAAAGCATTACAAATTTGTTCCATAAAATAAATATTGTTTATTTATTTTATTACATAAATATTGTTTATTTATTTTATTACATTACAATAATTGTGTGGTGAGTGAGTGAGTGGTTGTTTGGTATCCACTAAATGTCGCTGATCACTATATACAACATTGCAAGGACTTTTTCACACTAATTTTCCTCAAGTAAAACTTGAGTTCTCGTTGCTTCAAAACCGTATCATATACTTTTATGTGTTTTGTACATATATGTCGGCGCAAACACTTTCGACCGGTCAAAAAGTATTTGTACTGACATGATATTACGTGGTACCTTGATCTTTAAAAAAAGGGGTAAGGAGTTCACATCTCTGAGTGTAATACGTAACTATATTCGGTAGTGTATTACTGTATCTGCTGTTACAATAAAAGGCTTTTATTATTAATACTTGATTTATCGATTAAATGAGAAGGTGGAGATCATCTATGATTGACGTCATACCTTCATAACTACCGCCCTCAACGTATAACGTCCTGACAGTTGCGACATATTTTTTATATTTATATATTTTTAGCAACACCGTTCTGTTATCTGTATGACGATCCGGTTCAACTGTACTATACATTCCGGGCGTTCTACGTGAGATATTGGCATCGGTTGCATTACATATCGACGCATCCACAGGTACTATACACTCATATACCTACCTTTTAACGGTCACCTAGTTTATATCAATGATCAGAATTAAATATCAATAACCTTTCAGGGTATAGTCTCACTGTGCCTTTTGTACGAGAGACTGTTAGAAGCGAACGAGCCTCTCTTGTGGATACACTTTAGAAATATAAATATAAACCCGTAAGTAATTTGAAAAAGTTTATTTAATCGACGTCACGATATCGCATTTTTAAGCAATAATAGATAAACCAGTTATTATAGAAAATATTTAGACGTGGTTTCGAAGTAAGAAACATGCCAAACTATATCCACATTTTTTTTATTATGTTGTCATCGCAAGAAGTTTATGAGAAAAAATAATGTAATGATTTGGCAAACATTCTTTCGAGTAAATATCCGTGTTAAAAGGCTATCATAAGTACATAGGTCGTATTGCCTATAGATGATTAATTAATAAATAGATTTAAAGCATAAATTATCGATATTTGTTAAAAATATTGACGGTACAAAAGCTTCTTGAATAATTATCGACAGTACATAGATATGTCGCTTATAGTACGCTTAATTTATACATAGATTGGGCATACATTCTGATAAGAAAGTATAAATACTTTTTCAGTTGGTATCTGTTGAAATACTATAAATAATACACAGGATCCTAAAGGACGTTTAATTTATAATACATATGACATAAATTCTGCCGAGAAATTTAAAAAAAATGTTATAGGTACTACAGAGGTCATATCGCCTATAGGACACTTAATTACAAATGAATGTGATAAAGGTATATTTCGGTGAGAAAGTGCCTGTTCAAATATTATCTTATCTCGTTGTAGAGGGTAATCTCAGGAACTACTGGTCCGGTTTGAAAAATTCTTGCAGTGTTATATAGCTTTTATTTATCCATGAAGGTTATATATAGGCTATATATCATCACGCTAAGACTAAACGGAGCGGTCCACCAATGAAGAATGTTTCAAAATTGTTTTTTTTTCTTTAGAGCTTTTGCTGCGCGTTGGCGTTAGCCCAAAGTAATTATTAGAGGCTAATATCCTATAAGATGTTTAATTTATAGAGAGATTTGACATAAATTCTACCGACGAAGTATCTGTAGAAATTTTAAAGGTACATAGCCCATACCGCTTATATAATGCTTAATTTATATATATATATATGGGACTATAGAGAATATGTCGATC
>MU158718.1:2264076-2388990 GCA_015888305.1 Antheraea pernyi
ATCTTTTACAGTTAACCAGTACACAGATTCAGTTATAGTTATAAAAAATCTTTATTTCTAGAATAAGGGTAGTGTTCAAATGGCTAATGCGTGCATTTAGCGGCCATCTGCCCCCGGAACAGCTCCTGCTGCTGTGGGACGCTATTCTCGGATATGATTGCCTTGAGATACTGCCGCTCCTGGCACTCGCAATCCTCAGCTTCCGCAAGGAGAACATCTTCCAAGTGAACACGCTGCAGAACGTTGATGCAGTACTGGCTGATCTCTCCACCATATCAGTGATACCTTTGTTGCAATTGACTCTGATGAAGCCTTAATTAGGTTTTGATGTTTAACAATATACCATCCAATGCTATTTTCACTTCAAATAAACTTGGAAAGCGTTTAGATTTAAATATAACTTTATTTTAAATCCAGGCGTTGGTGTATCGTAAGCTAAGTCTTAAATAGATCTATAGGTTATTGATGTATTATGAACCCACAAAGACATCGATGGAAATTATACATTTTTTCAGTATTTCGGAGCATTTTTTGTTAGTTTTATTTTATTTAGAATTTTTTATCTTAAAGCATACGCAAATCTCATTGTATCGTTTACTTATTTACAACTAAGGAATGATCATGTAAATAAGAAGAAGAGAATACAAAAATAACTTCCACAACGGTAACAAAGCATGCGATTTCAGTTTGTCCATAGTGTTGCAATACACATCTACATTCCAAATATTCATTCCAAGGTTATTAGAGTTTTGCCAATTTGTCCAGTTGGCAATTAGGGTACTCTTTTACATTCGATGAAACATGAATGAATACTGTTAATCTTACCCCCCATCTGCATATTTGTACGAGTATATAGAGAATCAAGCATTTTAGAGTGAGATGTTTTCAGGCCAAATTCACATAGGCAACCGGCAATAGATTACCCACTTCTCGATGATAGTCATTATTCTATGATGGTACTGTGCTTATAGACACAGTACTATGTAGTCCGTTGAAGCTGTTAAGACCTTGCTTGGTCAATAGAGTAGTCAATTCGAATAAAAATACAGGTATCTTCAGTATATTAGGCACAGTGCATCAGTCACTTTGCCAAGCGACTATAAAAAAATATTAAATTAGGTCATAAGAGACCTTAAGCTGGTATGTGCCAGTAGCTATACGTTTGTGTGTCAAAAGGAGTTTATACGCATGATTTTTTTTTTCAGTAGTCCGGTGAAGCTGTTAAGACCTCGCTTGGTCAATAGCGTAGTCAGTTCGAAAAAAAAAAACTCTTGAATTTTTCGAAATGCCAAGAACGTCAAAATCTGTTAATTTAAATGATGAAATTCTCTCTCTCTCTGTCTCTCTCAAACTGTCGGGGCAGAGAGCAGACACAATGCTTCTCCATCTCGATCTGTCGGTGGCTTGACGCTTCACCTCACTCCAAGTAAGCTCAATTTCGTACACTCTGCACGCACAGATCATCGCCAGATGTGTCGAGGTCGACCACGTTTCCGCTTGCCTTGGGGATTACAGTCCAATACCTGATTAGGGATATGGCTGTTATCCCTTCGCAAAGTGTGGCCGATCCAGGTACATTTTCGACGTTGCACTTGATGATCTATGGGATCTTCATAATCCTAAATTACTCGGAATAATATAAATAGGTTTTGATTTATAATATCAAGTGTTTTTGTGGGTTCAAAGGCCTAGTAGTTGTTAATATGTTTGATGTTAAATCATTAGCTCTACGCGCTCGTGGCCACCGTTGTTGAAAACTTGTTATTTTTTGTATAGTGTTTTTATATACTAGTCTGTTTATTTTTTAATTTTGTAGAAGCGATGTTTTATGTAAATTAAAAAAAGAGTACAAAGTCGTTACCTCAAATTTAAATGTTGTTTTATTTTTGTACCTCACCTGTTTGGGTTTTTTTAAATGTTTGCGATTCTTAATTATATGTTTATTTACTTTGCTTTTTTTTTCGAACTGACTAAGCTATTGACCTAGAAAGATCTTAACAGCTTCACCGGACTACTAAGGCGAGCGATTTTATTTGACAACTAGCTCAAGGGTGCACGGGACACCTCGGCTTGGGCTGTTGCCTGATACATGTCATTCGCGAACTATCTTTTTTTTTCTTTTTTTTTTTAACGTGGTAAAATCCCTTATGGATACGCCACCCTCCCGGGGGAGAGGGTGGGTTATGTCCGAGTCGCACGGACTAAAACCCCACGGTGTACCGACAGACCGTTTTGTGGGGGCGGCAAGGGATCGTTCAAGCTAATCAACCTTGTAGAGCCGCCCCCACGGTTCGCCCGGCGGAAGGTGACCGCCGGGCTCCTACCTATAGAGGGACAGACCGGGTACACACCGGCTGCCCCCCCTCGTCCGCCGGACCTGTGCACTGAGGAGATGGCCCCCCCGACCCATCCCTTCAGGTCCGGCTACGGTGGCAGGAGGAGTTGGGCGAAGCGCCTTTTCCTCCTGCCTGTCCTCTTTTGGCAGAGACGGCCACTTTGAGGGTCTGCCTCGCGGGCCCTCTCCGCCTCCTCCTTCTGCGAGATGACCTCCTCGCAGAAAACCTAAGTTAACTATTCATACATATCTGAGTTGTTGAAACATATATGTGTACCAAGCATACATACCTCAGCAACTCTTATATATATTTCGTATCGGATAATTTTCTAAACTATTTTAGTTTGATAAGGGAAAAAATAAAACCATTCCACTTGCATGTGTAAGCGTGTATGCGTGCACGTGTGTGGAGGTGATATGTGTAATGTATGTGTTGCAGTGATTTAAGATTTTGTGTCACTGTATCGCGCGAGCAGCGCACTCAAAGGCTCCATGCCGAGGGAACGAACCTAGGCTTCAGTTCTGCCGAGGCTATGTGCATTGTATAGTAAATGTCGTGATGAATTTTGAAGTGTTGTTTAAAAAAGTCTTTAATATATATTTTTTCGAACTGACTACGCTATCGACCTGGACAGGCCTTTACAGCTTCACTGAACTATAAAGTCTTAATTATTAAGATTTGTAATAAAACTAAGCTACTTACCAATACAGAGTATAGCAACATCGCGTGACTGCAGATCCAATAAATTTGACATTATAAGACTTTTGAAGTGAAAACTTCTTTAGGCGCGTTGAGCGGTAATTTTTTTGGTAGGAGCTCAATTTATAATTTCGCGTCATGCCATGCTAGTAAGCGTGACCGACCGTATTGCGCATGGGCGGCTTATGTCAGATTAGCGATGCGTAGGATAAGAGCCTGTGTGTTGAAGGTGGTAGAGCCACGCTGAAGCTATTACTGGTTTCAGCATGAATGGGTCGGCTCGTCCGGGGTAGTACTACCCTCTCACAGAAAACCGACGTGAAGTAACAGTGCTTGCATTGTTGCGTTTCGTTCGGTCAGTGAGAGCGCCAGAGGCCCACTTCCCTTCCTCGTCCCCTCTCCCTCTCCTTCATCCCCCATCCCCCCCAGCAAATGCTGGCAACGCACTTGCGACTCCTCTGGTGTTGCAAGTGTCTATGGACGGTGGTAATAACTTAACATAATGTGAACCACCTGTTAATTAATTCATAAGCTACAGCAATTGAACTGCGAGAACACGGGGGAACCTGGTAAATAGACAAAACTACTTTAGACAAATTCCAAAATAAAAATATGGCAAATATAAGCCCAAAATAATCTGGATGTAAGATCAAATATTCATAACTACAGTATATACACGAAAGTTAAAAAGGCCATCTGGCAACACTGGTCGATGGGCACAGAGCAATATTCCTAGCGGAGTTGTTTCCATCCAGAAATTAAAATATAATTAAGTGTAATAAAATAAAAACTAACTTCAAAAGAAACATTTTATTATTTACGTATATTTATACATTTAATTATACACCATATTAAAAGAAAACTGCAATATTCCTCTTCAAGTTAGTATTACTTATTATATACACTTCGTTAAATTTGAAATGATGCATGCTCTTATTTAATTTTAATAAAAAGAATAATATACACATTCTTATCTTAGAAAGTTCAAACATTTTTATATTTCCATATAACAATCATTGATTTCATCTAACGTAATATTTCTAAAAATACATATTTAAATCAGCCGCGCTACTACACGCATGTAGATAAGTTCCTATGTGCAAGTGTTTTGCATAAATATACACAGTTCTGTATTGATGTATACATGTATACAAATAAATAGAATAAAGTTACTGCACGTATTATCAAAATAACAGTTTTTTTACTACATGATCATTAAGTATATAAGGCACTTATACCAAAAATATATTTTTTCTATTGTTGTTCCGGCTAATCTCCGAAACTGTTTGAATTATTTAGACAGGATTTACACTAACAGATAGTTCATTCATAAAAAAATGAGGAGTAATACAAGCTATTTTGAATTTATAAATTATGGTTCTGGTGCAAATATAATCCTTTATAAAGATACTAATGCAGACTAAGTACTACATATTTATTTGTAAAATAAAAAATAAATTTAATCATACATATTTGATCCTTATGCAAAATATTTGCATAGACAAACTTACCACCGGTGGTACACATTAAACTTGATCTTTAGGCCACGTGTACCACCGGTGGTACACATAAACTTGATCTTTAGGCCATGCGTACCACCGGTGGTACAAGTTAAAATTGATCATTAGGCCACGTGTACCACTGGTGGTACACATAAACTTGATCTTTAGGCCACGTGTACCACCGGTGGTACACGCTTACCTTGATCTTTAGGCCATGCGTACCACCGGTGGTACAAGTTAAAATTGATCATTAGGCCACGTGTACCACTGGTGGTACACATAAACTTGATCTTTAGGCCACGTGTACCACCGGTGGTACACGCTTACCTTGATCTTTAGGCCATGCGTACCACCGGTGGTACAAGTTAAAATTGATCATTAGGCCACGTGTACCACTGGTGGTACACATAAACTTGATCTTTAGGCCACGTGTACCACCGGTGGTACACGCTTACCTTGATCTTTAGGCCATGCGTACCACCGGTGGTACAAGTTAAAATTGATCATTAGGCCACGTGTACCACTGGTGGTACACATAAACTTGATCTTTAGGCCACGTGTACCACCGGTGGTACACGCTTACCTTGATCTTTAGGCCATGCGTACCACCGGTGGTACAAGTTAAAATTGATCATTAGGCCACGTGTACCACTGGTGGTACACATAAACTTGATCTTTAGGCCACGTGTACCACCGGTGGTACACGCTTACCTTGATCTTTAGGCCATGCGTACCACCGGTGGTACAAGTTAAAATTGATCATTAAGCCACGTGTACCACCGGTGGTACAAGTTAAACTTGATCTTTAGGACACATGTACCAGTGTGTGTGTGTGTGTGTGTGTGTGTCTTATTGTGTATGATGTTGTAATGTAGTATTGTTTGACAGTACATCTATTTTTTTGTCAAAATATCAAATGTGTCGGTATCTTGTGTCATTTGACTCTATATTTTGTAATATTGGTGGCATTTTACGTATAGTATAGTTCGGTTATTGTGGATAAGTGAAGTGGAATGAAAATAATACCATGAATGACACGTGTACATCCTGTAGTACACGATTTGATAACTACAGAAACGAAAGAATTACTTATGTCATGTTATAATATATCTATTTTTTGTCAAAATATCATATTGCCCGAAGGATATGTCAGGCAAAAATGGCGTGTCAATGTGTTTAGTATATCTAAACTTTTACAATTTCCTACAAACGACACACCAATTTCCTACTTCGTAGAAGCACTTCACCACCTCCAACCCCACTTCTTTACACAGATCTTCAAGTTCGCCCTCCTCGAACACATGGTAGAACCTCAACAGAGTGCTATCAGGCTTAGCGGCCAATTTATCATCATCCCTCGTTCTCAACTGCCAGGGGACGAGTAGATCTTTATGTTGGAACTGCGTTCGGTTTTCGTGAACGGGCAAGTTAACGCCTCCGACGGTGAATTGGTAACGCTCAGTTGGATTGTGACTTTTATTTTTGCATAAATAGTTCGATTTAGTTTGATCTTTAGCCCAAACAGTGATCAAGGCTTGTCCGTTGGGACGTAGCAAGCGGTGTATCGTTGATACGGCTTGCAAACGCCGAACCTGTTATATAAAAAATTTACATCTAAATATCGGGGGAACAACAACAAGGTGTTAAAAGTATGACGTCATTTCTATTCTTTTAACAATTCGATGGATCAATCTAGAAAATATACTAATATTATAAAGCTGAAGAGTTTGTTTGTTTGTACGCGCTAATCTCAGGAACTACTAGTTTGATTTGAAAAAAATCTTCAGTGTTAGATAGCTAATTTCGAGGAAGGCCATATATAGCTGTATATCACCACGCTAAGACCAATAGGAGCGGAGCACCAATGAAGAATGTTTCAAATACTGTTTTTTTTTCTTTTGAGAGCTTCCACTGCGTGTTAGCTAACTTCCAAGGTTACTATTCCACGCGGACGAGGTCACGGGCAAAAGCTAGTGAATAATGCTGTAGAATGTAAAGCACAACTCTGAATATAGTTGCGGAATATTTGCAGATATGTCAACTATTTGACAATCTAAATAATGAGATATTAATATATCGTGTATAGACCTCGGCCGCCATTTTAAGGCATTTAGCGTAATAATACATATCCAATACCAATGAAGTATTGTTAGTATTGACTGTTTACTTCCCACCAATAGGAATTTAGTACAAGATAACAGTAGTTAACTAGTACTAAATACTTGGTCATGAGTTCACTCGTATAGACTAGCTGTGGCCGCGAATTTGTCCAGATGAAACCTTATTAAGTCTATTAACTTATATACTTTTATCTCGTACTTAAGTCGCGTCGTCATTAAAATTACAATAACTTACGATAGATCGAACCGATTTGAATAATATAAAGACTAAAAACTGGAATATATGCTTTATGATTTTCTTGAAGAGGTTTTATCATGACTTTATCAGTGATGCGTGTCCATACAAGCAGACAGACATTTCTAAAATTGATTGAAATATATTATATTACTAATTCCTAGATATTTGCAACATTTTTTTTTTTCACAAAAATCAACACAGATACTTTAGATTTATATTCTTATTGTATGTATAGAAAATCATACCTTCGTACTTAAATGGTGTATGACGGCGATGCAGATGATGACATCTGCACAGGAGTCCCTGAGGGGTGCATGGAGCATGTCGAGGCGTAGGCACCCCGCGGCGTGCACTCCTCGTATATGCTCTTTACATTCCTCTAAAAGACCACTGCTACGTTCGCCTGCCAACTGACAAATACGTCATTATAAAACTAAAGCCTCCGCCAGGTCTGTCTGTCTATCTGTTCGCGATAAACACAGAGTACGTTATATAAATAGAGGTCGCACTCGTTCTCTCCAATCAACGTCTCTATAATACTACTTTCGAACTAATATCTGTTGGTTATAAATGTACATTTATAGCTATGTATGTATGCATACAGCGGTACTGCGTAAATTGTATTTTTAAGTCTTTGGTCATTTTTCTTTGTAATGAATATATTCATCGTAAGGCAAATCTAAATCCTTGTATGTATATGCAGGAGGCAATGTTTATAAGTAGATCGGAAGATAAGGGAGCACACTCTCGTAACAGATACGTAAACACGGTGAATGAAAATATATATTTGAAAGTTGTCAGTTTGAAATGACAAAATTAATTATCGTCCAACATATATTGTTATCAAACTTTTCATTATACATAACACAGCACAACATATTTTTATAGACATATACAGTTACATTCATTTTTGGTGGTTACACAGAAAGAGAAGTCATTTCAAGAGTAACCTGGAATATATCGTTCCTCTTGAGGATGTTCTTTCCATTACCACAACCGAGATCAATGACGAGAGAACCGGTTGCCACCTGTTCCATGAACTCGACGACTCGGGGCCAGGGCTTGTGCCGGGTCGTGCTGAAGTGACCTGCGATTTCTTCGTACACCTGCGATATAAACATATTTGCTATTCAATTGTTTGATTTAAACGCCATCTGTCAGCTCATTCGTCACACAACATTGTCAACTGTACATGTTTGATATATTTATATTATCAACAAATTTGTTTTTAACGCCGTCTATATTTTTATTCTTCAAAAAATTATAACATGTATATGTTTTAATATCAGAAGGATTTGCTCCAACGACTTACAAGTTTCATCCAATTTATTACATATAAAATGGATGAGAAATAATAACATAAGAATCTGCATTCTTAGAAAAATCTTTTAGAAAGTTCAAAGAGGTACCATAATTTTATGAGCATAATTAAGTCATCACAAAACATTTTAAAATAATTACATAGTTAATAATGGAAGTAATAATCTTTCATAGTAAGGATTGGTTGACAAAGTAGGTAGAAGAAAAATAAGTGTAACATAAATAAATGGGTTTAAAGATGAACCTTAACCAATGGCATAAAGAAAGAGAAAGAAGAAAAAAAATCTTTATAGTTTTAAACCAATAAAAAAAACAATATAAATAAAGGAAATATAGTTTATCCAACAATGACACCTCCATTCAGCTACGTGCTGCAGTAAATCTGGGTAGTACTGCAGTGCTGATTTTCAAGGGGGGACCAAAGTACATACATACATACATCAATACATATAATAAAACAAAGTCCTCTGTCATATCTGTCTGTCTGTCTGTTCGTGATAACCTCAAAAACTACTGAACGGATTTTCATGCGATTTTCACCAGCAGATAAAGTGATTCATGGAGAAGGTTTAAGTATATAATTTGTGAAGGTTTTTTTTATTGTCAGTGCGAGACAGTGACCGCTAGTAGTAATAAAATAATATAAACATAAAAAAGGTACAAAATGCTAAAAATGTGCTTGTCAAAAAGCCCCCCGACTATTTCTGCTGTACAGTGGCCATCATAAACCTGAGAATACATACCAGAAATAGCGCGAAAGAAGGGCTAATACGAACATACCTATCTATTTTTATTATATTTATACTTATGAGTGGTTCCAATTTAGTGTACTAACTAAAAGAAAAAAAAATTAACACTATTATTATTGGTTTTCAACTTGTAACAAATATTTCTTCTATATAGAACATATGTTTAAAACTTTTCTTATCTCTCCTAGTCATACATGGTGGTGGGATGTTACTCCAGCAACAAGTGGCCTCATAATTAAAAGAACTCCTGAACGCTGTGGTTCTGTGTCTAACAGTAACGATGAAGACTATTGATACTTACCCGATGGACATGCATTTCCTCGAGTTTGGAAGCAACCGTGTCATCCATTTCATCAGGATTTGTTCTCTCAACACTCTCACAAAAGGTTTTATATTCGCACAAGCACGGACCACTTCTAGTCCATCTGAAAGTTAGTGAGATCCTCGTTTCTCTGGCTACCGTGTCTGACGTTATAACTTTCCTTATATATCCTGCTGATGTGGAACGTTGTTCGATCACGGGATCCCATGTTCTAGGTTGGATGCCGTGCCGCCAATCATATCTGAAGAAGATCTACATAATATAACCCACAGTTTTCTTTATATCCTCAAGACAGAGGAGACACACAAGCCCACAGATAAAAATTCTAAAGTGGAAAGGTGTGGTCATTTATTATAAAGCGCCCCAGAGTATTTTTTTTCTTACATATATTTAATATACAGATTCTGTCTCTTATTGTTATTCTGTCTTCTCTTTCATTATAGATATCATCTGTATGTTTCCCAAAACAAAATTTTTATATACATATAATAAAAATGTAAATCTAATTGTGTCTGTATTTTTAGATTTTTGTAAAAAAAAATTGTTGCGGGTGTCTAGGAATATGTAATAAAATTAAAGTCCGGTGCAGCTGTACCGACCTTGGCAGGTCAATAGCATAGTCAGTTGGAGAAAAAGTAATAAAATTAAATATCAATTAATTTTATGTCTGTTTGTATGTCTATCTGCTTGTATGAACACGCATTACTGCTAAAATACTGGGTTCATGATAACACATCTTCAAGAAAATCATAAAGTATATCGTCGAGTAACCTTTAGTCTTTGTTTTATTAAAATCGGTTCAGTCTATCTTAAGTTATTGTACTTTTAATGACGACGCAACTTAAGTACGAGAGAAAAGTAAATAGTAATTAGACGTAATATATTCAGATGACTTTCTTAATCGCTGTTTTTTTACATTATATTTCACACGGACAAAGTCGAGGGCACAGCTATTTAGAAATATAATCCTTAATCATTACATAATATAAAACAAAGTCCTCTACCGCGTCTGTCTGTCTGTCTGTTCGCGATAAACTCAAAAACTACTGAAAGGATTTTCCTGCGGTTTTCACCAGTGGATAAAGTGATTCATGAGGAAGGTTTTAAGTATATAATTTGTCAAGGGGTTTTTTATAGCCAGGGCGGGACAGCGTCTGCGGGAAGCGGTAGTTTATATTAAATTAAACATTTTACATCATATTTTTCTTAGCTTGTTTATATTGATAAAATAAATTTACCTGGCTTCATCCCTCATGATAAGTAGAGACCTTGGTTGAACAACAACTGGAACATACTTGCCTGTGTGATGTTTCCAGTCCATCACTACTGAGGATCCGAGAGAAAGTGATAAAATGGTGTCACCAAATGGGCTATGTTTATCAACATGTGACGGTATACCTGAAATTCCCAAATTCTCATTTATTAAATGCAATACCAATAAAACTTTTATAACCTCTAACTTGTCAAATTAGTACTTTATAAAGTCAATGAAAGAAATTAAAAGGATGGAAGTTGCATTTTTCTATTTTGTGCCTTGTCAAAGCAAAGTCGTGACATGTACATCACACTGAACGACATAGACTCAAATACTATATTGATCCTTAGCTCTTAAAAACGTCATGGAAAACCACAAAATGTTGGTTAGGTATTTTCTAAATCTTGTTTGGTTAGTTACCATATTAAGCGCTGAATGCTGACGATACCGTTATTTACACTTCCAGCTTGCGGTCGGACTTTCTTAGGAAGCGCATCGAAAAGGCCGTTTTCACACTCGGTGAATGGGTTCGTCGATGGCGCATAGAAGTTAATCCTGATAAGAGCGCCGCGATACTCTTCGATCTTTTACGACGTAGTAATAACCTCGAGCCCATCGGGCTATACGGAACCGATATACCTTGAGCCGACGAGGTCAAATATCTCGGTGTTACATTAGATAAACATTTAAATTTCGAGTCACATATAGATAGAGTGCGAAACAAAGCCGCTATGGTCTTGGGTCGCCTCCATCCGTTGCTTTGTCATAGAAGTAAGATGTCCCTCAGACACAAGCTCACTTTGTATAAGACGTGTATCCGTCCCGTGATGACATATAGCAGTCCCGTTTTTGCGCATATGTCGAAAGATAATTTTCATAAGTTGCAGATTCTTCAAAACCGCGTTTTACGTAAAGTGACCGGTGCCCCGTGGTACATCCGGAGAGTTGATCTACATAGGTACCTAGAGATGCCTTCTATCTGGGCGTACGTAAAATCACTCACGATTAGTTATTTTGAAAAAGCCGCGAATCATCCCAGTCCGTTAGTGGTATCCGCCGCAAAATACGAACCCGTACCAAACGCTGCGCGTTGTAAAAGACGTCCGCGACATATTTTTACCGACCCTCCCGATGAAATAACGGCAGTGAACGATCAGTACCAGCCTGTCTCTCCAAACAGAGCGTGCTCACGCCCACGCCCGCGTAACCACAGATCACGCCGCCGTGGTCTGGGGGTAAATTTCGCTCCCGCACACCAGACTAGGCCCCCCTCGGCAGCAGCTCAAGCCTAGGTCCGTTCCCTCGGCGTGGAGCCCTTGAGTACGCTGCTCGCGCGATACAGTGACACAAAATCTTACATCACTGCGACAACATTACACATATCACCTCCACACACGTGCACGCATACACGCTTACACATGCAAGTGGAAGGGTTTTTTTTTTTTCCCTTATCAAACTGAAATAGTTTAGAATATTATCCGATACGAAATATATATAAGAGTTGTTGAGGTATGTATGCTTGGTACACATATATGTTTCAACAACTCATATATGTATGAATAGTTAGCTTAGCTTAGGTTAGCTCAGATAGGTCGCGAATTGCATGTATCAGGCAACAGCTAAAGCCGAGGTGTGCCGTGCACCCTTGAGCTAGTTGTCAAAATAAAATCGGCTGAGTGCCTTAAGCGCTCGCCTTAGTAGTCCGGTGAAGCTGTTAAGACCTTGCTTGGTCAATAGCGTAGTCAGTTCGAGGAAAAAAACAAAAATATTAAGCCCTGGACTGTTCAATACCATAAGCATAAAGGTTTAATCTCCATAAAAGCGAATGTAGACCTCATGAGGCACAAGACGAAAAGTAACTGATAAATTTCAAAAATTTGAAAAATAGCAATTATGTATTTTAAAATCATAATTATTATCTTAAATTGTTGTATGTGTCTAGAAATAAACAATAAAATATATTTCAATCATTCTTAGAAATATCTGTCTGTTAGTTTGGACATGCATCACTGCTAAAGTACTCCGTACATAATGAAACCTTTTCAAGAAAACCATAAAGCATATCTTTGAGTAACATTTAGTCTTTATTATCACGCTTTTATTAGCTTCACCTGTATGTATGTATGTAAGCGACCCCTTTGAGCTCGATTTTGTCCTACTTTGAATGATCAGATTTCATTTAAACTTTGCACACCTGTCAAAGGTCGATGACAATGCAATAATCCGAAAAAAAAGTTTAAAAAATTTAACTAAAAAAATGAAAAATAAATAATAGTTTAAAAAAACACGCTTTCATACAAAATCCAACTAAAAAACAGAAAATAAAATTTCATAAATTTGGATTAAGAATAGTGTAAATTAGAAATAAATGTTCAATGATATCGACTCATGCTAATATCAGCACCTCCAGATATCAGTATTTTTATCATTTTTTTGTCACTTTTTACAAAAGTATACATTTATTTCTAATGTACACTATTCTTAATCCAAATTTATGAAATTTTATTTTCTGTTTTTTAGTTGAATTTTTTATGAAAGTGTGTTTTTTTAGTTTTTTAAAACTATTATTTATTTTATTAAAATTGCTTTGGTCTATCAAAAGTTATTGTAATTTTAATGAGGACGCTACTTAAGTACGCGACTAAAAGTAGATAGGTAAATGGACTTTATACATTGAGATGACTTTATTAGTCACTTTTTTTTACATATAATAAGGTTCCACACAGATAAATCTGTAGTTAAGAACGTTTTGAGACCAAGAATGTTTTGAAACCAGTTTATTGTGTTAATATTTTAGGCCACAAATATCACTAAGCATTACATGAGGTTTTAGTCAAATATTGAACCAAAAATGTAGACAAATTAAATAACAACAATAGTCTAATATTATATGATAAAACATACAGTCACAACAGAAGCTGACTTATGGAATATGCTGACATATAAATTTGTGGAATTAATTAGGAAAGATTATATCCAAAGCCTAATGAACTTACAGAATACAAGCCGGCCCAGCTGACATTATACCACCCTGATAATAAAAAAACCTGGACAAATTATACGCCTAATCCTTCCTCATGAATCACTCTAACTACTGGTGCAAACCGCATAAAAACCCGTTCAGTAGTTTTTGAATTTATTTTGAACAGACAGACAGACTTGGCGGAGGACATTGTTTTGTAATATGTTGTGATTATTTCATTGTTTCAAAAGAAAAACACATTATTCATAGAAGAATAATAAAAAATTTCAAGGAATACTCCTTACCTTGGCCTGGTAAATATTTGTTCACAGTCAGTTGGTCTGGAATCCCCAAATCACTATAATGTTCCTTCAATCTTTCCCATAATAAATCACATTCAGTTGGTATTTTATCCTCTAATGAACTGTTTAAATCAACGTCATTACTGCCATATCTAAATTCATAGCCATAATGTCTCACTTGCCGATTCTTGAGCTTACTGGCATCTGTCTCAGGGGCATAATCGAAAAGTTTAAGAAAGTCTTGCTCCTCTTTTTCAGTAATAAAATCATCGAGTAATATGAGGCCTTTAGGATCAGCATGCGGACAAATCATTTCAGTGTCTGGTACTGTAAGAAATAATAATTAAACTTTTTTTTACTTCATTGGGTTAATGTTTAACCACGATCTCATCTGAAGGTAAATGATGATCTGGTCTATAATGCTCAGGTAAGTGCAGCTCCAGAATACACCAGTAGGTGCTTGGTAATTGAGGGTGGCAGCTAGCAAGGTGGACTTTGAAAAGTCCTACCACCATGCAAATCTTTATATATAAATTTCTTCTGTGCGTGTGTATGTCACTGAACTCCTCCTAAACAGCTGGACCGATTTTAATAAAACTTTGTGTGCGTGTTCCAGTGGATCCGAGAATGATTTCGATTTACAATTGGACCCAGTAGGTGGCATTGCAGTTGACTTTTAGGATTTTTTTTATTATCAAGGCAGGACAATGTCCGCCAGGTCCGCTAGTAGACATATAAATAACTAGCTTAGCCGGGAACTGTGCCTGAAACCTTATGTAAATAAAAAAACGATTAATAAGGTCATCTGAATATCATCATTGTCATCGCCAGCCTGTAAGAAGCTCTCTGCAGGCCCATAGGACTCTTCCGGAAGGATGATATGGGCAACTATGAGAAATCCACAGTTCTATGTTTTCCCACATGTAGTAGTACTACAAAAACATTTCTCTGGTTTGGGTTTCCTCACGATGTATTCTTTCACTGTCAGCTGATAGTGTTACCAATTTCAATTGGTAAATGTACAAAAATTCCGAAAATGTCATTGATACATGCAGCGGTTAGAAACCTGCAGACAACGAAATAATATTCCAGCGGTCAAACCACTAGAACATTATGACTTTTTATTGACTGAATATATTGAGTCCATTTACTTTTCTCTCGTACATAAGTCGTGTTGTACGATAACTTTTGATAGATCGAACCAATTTTAATGAAAAAAAGACAAAATATTACTCAAAGACATTCTATATGACTTTCTTGAAGAGGTTTTATCATGAACGCAGTACAGCAGTCATGCATGTTCATATAAACAGACAGATATTTCTAAAATTGATTGAAATGTATTTTATTCCTTTTTTTAATCACCTGCAGCAATTTTTTTTAACAAAAATCTAAAAATTACAAACATATTACTAAACACTTGATTTTTTTTTTTTCCAACTGATTATACAACTGACCAAGCAAGGTCATATTAACTTGACATTCTTATTATATGTATGTATAAATAATGGTTTATATACATAAACTAGGCATACCTTTCTCTACAAAACTAAAATAAAGTTGGTTATTATTTATTGTCGCTTTCCCATGAAGCGACTTGAGAAATGATTCAGCTGCATTTTTGCATTTAAATAATAGGAATGAATGTGATTCTCCCTTCTCTGCTATATACTTTGGAAGTGAAATATTTAAAGAAAAGTTTTTGATTAATTGGAAAATTATTTCCTTTTCCAACCCAGTAGCTTGTCCGGCATTGCAAATGATTATGTTCTGAAATCAATTATTTGTTATGAGCATTTTTAACCACTAAAATATGTATACAATACTTATCCATGTATCACTACATATTATAAAACAAAGTCCTTTACCGAATCTGTCTGTCTGTCTGTTCACAATGAAATCAAAAACTACTGAACATATTTTTATGCAGTTTTCATTAACAGATAGAGTGATTCACAAAGTAAGTTTAGGTTCCTTATTGCAATTAGGTATAAATCATTTCATGCTTTCCTGTTTAACAGGACAATAGCATTTAATTTGAAATCATGGCCGTAAGTAAAAACAGGATAAACTAGCGCTCAAAGACACCTGCTAGAATACTGTACATGCTCAGCAATAGATATTCGAGTGAAGGATAATAACAAACTAGAAAAAGATTAAAAAACAACCTACCAACATGTTGTTTTATAAAGTTTTCATTGAAGGATCCGGTGATCGTCCCTGTGTCCGAAATCCTACTGTTTAGCTATTATTTACTTGCATACAGAAGTTTGTGTGATAGACTAGAACTTATTTGTAATATAAAAAAAATGTATATATTTCAGTAACATTACAAAACTTACGGGTCCTGGAACATTTGTACATATAATTCCTTTTGCACTTTTCAAGCGAGCTGTAAATCTTTTCAATTTTCGTTCAATTCTCTTATTTTCCTCCAATTCCATCTTCATAAATATCGAATTATGTATTTAGGTAGGTATTTATTACAAACTATAACGTCTATAACCTTAATGTTTGTTATGACGTTTTCGTATAATGGACTCTGTGGTGATTAGGACTGTTTAAAATATCGATATATACTATATCGAAATTTTAATTAATACTTCCACAATATAAAATGAGTTTTTGGTGGCATCTTGGAATGGCATGTAGAGTGGTCTTTATATTTTATCCATAAACCTTATCTTATTTGGCTATAAATTATGTAATGTGGGTGGTGCTCTACGTAATATAGATTGGTTATTGTAACTAAGTGAAGTGGATCGGAAATAATACCACGGACCATGGATTCTGAACAGGGGCGTAGCTACCGCCATATTAGCCGTATCAATGATACGGGGCCCCCGGGCTACAGAAGCCCCTAACGTGTGTAATCTTCACCCTTCATTTGGGCCCCCAACTAATTCTTTGATACAGGGCCTTCCAAGGCACGCTACGCCACTGATTCTGACTTGCCACAAAAAGTTCATTGAAATTATATAAACAAACTTGCAATATTGTTACTCACTTGACAATGGCAGTAATAGTCTACTAGAAGACTACTTGCCAAAAATAAAATAGAAGGAGAAAATATTGATTATTAATATTTTTTGGGTGATATTTCGATAGTTCGTTATTAAAATTTTTTTGGATATCATATAAATCATCATCTTCTTACCCTTATCACACCAATATAGGGTCAATACACTATGTTTTCCTTTTCCACTCTCCTCGGTCAAATATCATCTTAGAAATCACACCTTTATGTCATTTTTCACACACTTTATCCATACCTTTTTCAGTCTCCTCTACTCTTATATCTGTCCACCTTCATACTTAAAACTATTGTAGTTATATGTCTTTCATCTCTCTTTATGACATGCTCGTACCATTCTAACCCAGGGCTGTAGCTAGAGTTGAACTTGAGGTAGGGCAGCATTGGTTTCAGGTAGGGTAAAAATAAAAGTAAAAAAGTTATCATAATTGATCTGCCCTCGAAAGTCACAAACTGTGGTATGTTCGGAAAAGTTTAGATACCTATGGCTACATTTTTTTTTATTTCAAACTATGAACAAACAATTTAATTATAATAATTTATCTTAGTTTTTGGTATTTTTAAGGTAGGGCTTTGCCCCACAATGCCCCCCACACCCTAGCTACGGCCATGTGCTAACCTAATAGTCCTCAACTTCTATATCACTGGTGATATTTTCAAACATTATCTAATATATACATTTTTAATCTATCCATTCTAGTTACACCACATAACATAACATAATCGCATCTCTGCCGCGTACAGTTTTCTCTCATCGGTTCCTTCGTAACCCGGCGCTCAGATGCATGCAGTATAACTGGTCTTATAATATTTCTATGCACCATCTCCTTGAGTTTCAAGGGCATTCGTGGATCGCAAGATACCCTAAATATATTTCGCCATTTCATGCATCCTGCATTTATTCTATTCCTCCCGTTATCGTCTAGGCTGTCGTCGTTTTGGATCAATGAACCAAGGTACCGGAATTAGGAGCAGGTTGGTAATACTAATCTTAGTAGTGAAATAGCTGAACGTATAAAGTTAAGAGTATTTTTAAAAACTCTTACTGAAAAATAATTATCATCATCATCAGATTGTAAGAGACCCACTCAAGGGCCATAGGCTTCTCCCTGAAAGAAGGTATGGGCATAATCAACACACCGGCCCACGACGTATTGGCGATCCATAGTTGTTTATTTTCCCACATATATTATTACAAGAACATTTCTCAGGTACAGGCTTTCTTACGATGTTTTCCTTCATCGTCAGCTGATAGTGTTACCAATTTAAATTAGTGAATGTACGCGAATTTTGAAACATTCGTTGGTACTCGCCGGGATTCCAATCTGCAGACATCGTAATGATATTCCACCGGTCAAACCAGTAGATCACCACTACTTGAAAAACTCGGTAACTGATGGACTGAAAAATATTGGTACAATATTTTTATATATAAAAATATTTTATTTAGATAAAACAATAATTATGACAATTAGGATCAATATGATTGAATAATGTTTGTGCAAGTGGTCCTTAGAACTGTAATATAACATTTTAAAACATTTATGGTATAAATTGTACAAATATACTGGATTAAAAACTGTATATCGGGAACCGGGTTCAATCAAGATAAAAACTAACCTACATATATTGGCGATAAAGGTTTTCCCAATACCCTTTGAGTTACTCCTTCGCCACTCACTTCCGTGCCCGTTCACAATTCGCCTAAAGCCAGTGGCAGTGACAACGCAATAATTTAGCCGGCTTATAGTTTACATTTCGCATTATCTTCTGACTAACTTCATCAATTAACATACTTTAAAAACCAAACTTCATTTACATTAAATTTCTATTTTGATTTAGTTGTTTGATTCATGAGAATTTGTAAATTATAAGTGAAATCTGCATTCAAACTTAGTCTTGTCAAATTTATTTTGCTTTTGACATATAAACCATCTTTTATGCTGAGATATTAAACTTAGATATATGATGTCGTGGACTTTTTTGGTAAAGTAATGAATATTTCTCTATAGATTTTATCCTTTTATTTCAAACTCTTCAAGCAGCGCACGCCATATTAAAGATTTTTTGCTGATTTCAATTACATTTTTTATGATTAATTATTGAAAATATATATTCAAAAAATATCTATAGAACTAAGGGGTAATATATCTTTCTAACAATGAAAGAATTTGCAAAATCGGAACAGTAATATCAGGGATTTCCCGAACACAATACTTTACCTCTCTTGTTCGCGACATTTTAGAGTGATCTGTGTTGATTAATAATGTGTGTAAAATAAATGATAATAGATCTAATATTGTATTAAGTAGATTTATAGAGTCGATTTGATAGTTTAGTTTAAAATAGTATAAGTTGTTAGTTGTAAGTACAAATGTAATACACGTGTAAACAAATAAATAGAAAGCGAAGGATGACTCATGTAGACGTATTTTTTCGCACCGACCCGATATCTAGTTATTGTTGATCGAAGCTGTGAATATAGATGTGCAGAACACAAAATGTATTATATGTATAGTAGCTGTGTGTGTGTGTAGCTTCACTTTGATTGGCGGAGCACCGCCAGCGTGCGTAAGCGGTGCTTTGTCTCGAAATCGTGCCTGAGAGCGACCTCAAAAACCGGCGCGGGCGGTATAGATATCCTGTTTTGAATGAGTCGGCAACGCGAGCACATCCTTCGCTGCTCTACTAGCAACAAGTCTTTTATTGCAAGAAAACCTGAACATTCCTACTGACTCTCCTTTATATTGATGTGATTGTAGCACACTGTACAAAATGTAATAATATAATATTATATGTTGTCTTACGCTAAGGTCCTACGCGTCCCGGGTGGTAATGACAGATTTGGGCAACGCGTAGGTTTTTTACATTTTTAGGCACCCGGCTACAGGTCTTTTGGGTGCCTTATCGCCAGCAACGTTGCCGGTCTTATATGCTAAATTTATGATATTACAATAAAATATTTATGATATTAATAAAGGGCGGAACGCCACACGAGGATATGGTTTATGATCTTCTTGGTGAGATTTTATCGTGACCACAGTACTATAGCAGTGATGCGTGCTCATAGAAACAATCAGACGGACAATTCTAAAAATGATTGAAATATATTTTATTTCTTATTTCAAGACACCTTAAATAATTTTTTTCATAAAATTCTAAAAAGTACAGACATTATAGGTTTTATATTATATTTATAGATGATTCTATATGACTTAATAACACATGCTATTAATATCCTCATCTCTATATAATTACTTTAAAATATCTGATTATTATAATGAGATGAAGTAAAACTGTATAAGAGTTAATTAATACAAAGCAATGTTCATTACTAATATTCAAAGTACAAATTATTAATAAACAAGGTTAGGTCCGGCACACGTTGCCCTGCCCTGATAATAAAAAGAAATTAGAGAAATTATATACCCAACCTTCCCCATGAATTATTTTATCTATAGGTGAAAATTGCATGAAAAGTTCAGTAATTTTTTAGTTTATCGGAAACAGACAGGCGAGGCAGAGGACTTTGTTTTATGTTATGTAAGGATGCTCAATTTTTTAGTTTGGTTAAAACATGGCAAACAATTTTTTTCTCAATATCATATTTTAAAAACAAATACATTTTTTGCTTTGGAATATATAGGAAGCTGTAAGAAATATTTTGTATATTCTTATTTCATTAGATTCTTTACAATCATTCAAGAATGAAGACCAAATATTTTAACAAACATATATACATACAATATACTATATACCTAATTATATCAGTGACTATTTTAAAAGATTTTTTTTTAAGAGTATCTTTATTACTTTGTGTACTGTTTTAAAATATTAATGAGTATATACTATAAGTGATTTCTTATTTATTATTTTATAGATGAAATAATGATGTATTTTTTACTCAATTAAATATTTAAATAGCCAGAATAGAAAGGTCAGGATAAATTTATTTCATATACTTTTTTACTTTTATAAAAAATAGATCACGCCTTTATCATAACAAAGGTCAATCATAAAAACAATAATACTAGTCTGGAAAATTCGTCCAATAGCAACCACAAAACAAAGAAATTAAGTAAAGTAAAAAAGAGAAGTATTGGTAACTTACTTATAATCGGAATTCTCAAGCAAATTGTTATTCGGTGAAGCAGGAGAGTTGTCGGTAATAAATTCCTGTATAATAAAACATTGTCACGTTAAATTTAGGAGTTTTTTTTATTAGTTACGAATGTAAGAGCCAGTTGCTTACCATGTTTCCTTTTATTTAAATTCTTAAATATCTTTTAAGAAATCGGAAACATCATTACGAAAATTAAATTATAATATTTTATTTTATAACATATTTTGAATCACATTTGTGTTTACTTTCTGATATAAATTGGTATATCTTGAATAAATATTCGCCAACATTTCATAAATATTTGCGACATTGACAGTTTGATAAATCTATGGTTTAATTTGACAGTGACGTCCGTAACAGCTCGGATACATGACGAATATGAATTATCTATCTATTATTTATTACACTCACCATTATTTCCAGATTTTATATTCTAGCTTGGTTACATGGCTATCCCGGTATTGCGGGTAATGTAACCGTGGTTTCTTATATAAAACAGGCAAGTATAGTAGTATAGGGACTCTAGAACACTTCCAAATTTAACACTTTTTTTAAATGACAATGATTTATGATGATTATATGCATATGGAACAATGTATGGTAGCTCTTGAAAATAGCCAAGAATAAACATTATGGCTATATTCAACAAGAGGTACCATCAATATCTCTATATTCTCTGCACTAAAACTTAAGAATAAACATAATGTCGTTAATCAGCAGTATCCACCCATATCGTTGCTGCACCTGCACCTGTTAATGTAGTTCTACATTTCGAATCAGAGACCATTCTATTTGGGAATCTGGGTTGGGCAAAGACCACGTATCTTATATATTCTTCTAGTGCCCTAACTTGCGATTTGTCCTTAATGATACCTTTCCTCTTAAAATTCCTCTTCTCACCTCTATGAAAACTCTTTTCATCTTCATCTTCTTTTCTTTTACTAGTTTTGTAGGTAATTATAGGTATAGTGTTAATGAAATATAATTTTATTTCTCAGGATAAAGTTAAAAGTTAATTATAGTATACATCCATATAATGGGTTCATTGATTTTATGTTAACATTTATTTTTCTGTTTCTATAATAATGTGTGGGCTTTCTAACTCTGTTTTGTTTTATATGTGGTTATATCAACTGGGATATAAAAGTAAGTATTTAGTCACTTTAAACTTTGAAGAGTGGTAGAGCCACGCTGAAGCTATTATTGGTTTCAGCATGAATGGGTCGGCTCGTTTGGGTTAGTACCACCCTCTCATAGAAAACCGACGTGAAGTAACAGTGCTTGCATTGTTGCGTTTCGTTCGGTCAGTGAGAGCGCCACAGGCCCACCTCCTTTCCCCTCTCCTCTCCGCCCTCACTTCCTTTCCCTAAAACACAGGCTGGCAACGCACTTTCGACTCCCCCGGTGTTGTTAGTGTCTATGGACGGTGGTGTTCACTTAAAATCAGATGAACCACAAGTTCGTTTGCCAGTAATGACATTTAAAAAAAAACTTATCGAAATATTTATAAATTGTATGCTCGCTGTGAGTACCATATTCATCACATGACACTGGTTGATTTGTGTCTCGAGACCAAACAAAGAACAGTGTAGTATCAAATAAATCAAGAACAAGAGTTTAATAAGCTGGTCACACCGAAAGTGGAGAGGGGTATTTGGCGTTTGGTTGGTCTCGAGGGTCCGTGTCGATTGTGGAGCGAAATAAAATACAGAAGGTTCTACTGACTCTCCTTTATATTGATGTGATTGTAGCACACTGTACAAAATGTAATAATATAATATTATATGTTGTCTTACGCTAAGGTCCTACGCGTCCCGGGTGGTAATGACAGATTTGGGCAACGCGTAGGTTTTTTACATTTTTAGGCACCCGGCTACAGGTCTTTTGGGTGCCTTATCGCCAGCAACGTTGCCGGTCTTATATGCTAAATTTATGATATTACAATAAAATATTTATGATATTAATAAAGGGCGGAACGCCACACTAAGCCGAATAAATAGTGAACCAGGACGAAAAGACCATATTCATGGTCCTTCGTAAGCCGAATAAATAGTGAACCAGGACGAAAAGACCATATTCATGGTCCTTCGTAAGCCGAATAAATAGTGAACCAGGACGAAAAGACCATATTCATGGTCCTTCGTAAGCCGAATAAATAGTGAACCAGGACGAAAAGACCATTTTCATGGTCCTTCGTTAGATTTCGAAGCTTGAATAAAGAAGAAACGATTCATCGTGCAGAAAATCTTGCAAGAAAGAAGAGGGGCACGTCATTCACCGTTTACATCGAGAGACGGCGAATCTATATAGAAAATGCCTACAACTAGAAGCCAGACACAACAATCCAGCGAATCGTTTATCGTCACAACGGGAGACGACGCAGGCGCTACTAGCCACACATACCCATCGACGGCGACGATCGAGGCCAACACAACCCATACAGATATATCATATATAGATATATCATAGATATAGATATATCATAGTATGGTAATTGCAAACATCTCAGCTAATTATTTTAGTCTTACATTTACAAACCTGAGACCAGCTACTTCAAGACTCAACAATATTTAGAAAACTATTTTTATCAGAAATCAAAACCATACACGTACTGACAGAACTTTAATTGATTAACGCAATAAAACTTATTACCTTTGTTTAGCAACGCTATCTCTAGTTACATTTTTGAAATGAAACATAATTTGACTTAATTTTTGGCGGCCGCCGTGGTGTGGACCATACAGATTATGTTTTAACTATATGTCAAGAACATGAAATAGGAAGATGAGAAGTTGTATGTCAAAAATGTGCATCGCAAAATTTCAAATTTATAAATAAAAGGCTTTTACAGAAGGAAACATTTTATACATTAAAAATAAATGTAACACCATATTAGTGACAATTTTGTTTACACATATTTTTCAACTTTGTTGACATGGTATTATTGACGTAAACTTTCTTTAGTATCATTATGGTTTGAAAATTGATGAAAAAAAATGCTTCATGACTAAGAGACAAACACATACATCAATAGATTTTTGCCTACTTATAAGATAGGCGGTCACCTTCCGCCGGGCGGACCGTGGGGGCGGCTCTACAAGGTTGATTAACTTGAACGATCCCTTGCCGCCCCCACAAAACGGTCTGTCGGTACACCGTGGGGTTTTAGTCCGTGCGACTCGGACATAACCCACCGTCTCCCCCGGGAGGGTGGCGTATCAATAAGGGATTTCTCCACGTTAAAAAAAAAGGGTAAGAAGATGTTGCGTATAATAAAAAATATCGACCGCCGATATCCAAATTTTAATATTGAGTATCGATATTTCGACAAAAATATATAAATTTTAAAATATAAATATTAATATTTTATCACAGTCCTATTATGCAGTCACTGCCACAGAGTACATTTGTATATAGGAGTCATTGCTAGGGATGTGATATTAATGGAAAATAATTGTTTATATAAAAATTGATTTTTATTTTTAAAATTAATCGATTTGTCAAAAATCAATTTTAATAAAAATAAATTAACGGATTTCTTCTATTATGTAAAAATCTACATTCTTTTCATATTCCAATAATAAAACTGAGATATTCATATTAACACTTTATCAGATTAACAATCAAATAAAATGATATGAATAAAAATATAATCAATTAAAAACTAAAAATCACAGGGAATATTCCTTTGAACTTTCAAGGTAAGGAATAAGGAAACCAAATACCATTATTGATACAAATTTTCAGTACCATTAAATATTTTATTATAATATACATTAAATTATGAGCATCCCTACAAAATGACAACCTTATTTTTTTTAAAAAATAAAATAGTGCGTGGAGTCCCTCCGCGCGGAAGAAGTGAAACTTCGTAATTTGGAAATCAAAATAGGAAGGGGTAGAAATTGATTTTTAGTGGAATCATATTGTTTTTATAAGAAAAACTTTATTAACATTGCTTATAATTCACAATTGATCGCATCTTTTAATTATGATTTTCGAACGGAGTAATATCCAAATCTATACCGTTTACGATAGATACGTTTACGGATTATGATAACTTAAGTAAGATACGAAATGTTTGTGTTCTATTTTTTCAATATTTCTTGCAAAAACTGCATCAAGAAAATATATTGGACACTACTCGTTGCTAACGCTCGCGCTGGCCTGTAACAGGTATAATACGTGCATCTCGCTCTGTCTCTTTCTATTCCCTCTTAGCATTAAGCGTTTAAGGCAACCTTGTTGGAAGTCGCATTAGAAGTTTCACTTCAAAAAATGACAGAACTGTCCAGTATTATTTTACATTTAGGTTTACGTTCAGTAGTGGACGGCAATAGGCTGATGTGATGATGATTTAACATTTGACTAGTTTTAAAATAAAATACTTAAAACGATAATTACAAAACTATTACGTTATTTTCGTTATGGTTACAATGGTTCCAATAATACAATATGGTTCCAAAAATTAAAATGTAAAACAATGTTTTTCTTAATCTTTAAGTTAAATCAATAAATTAAATAAAAATAGTTATTGTCTCAAATGTCCAGTCCCATTTTACATTTGACTACTGTTAAGGTAAGGTACTTAAAAACCAGAATTAAAGATTAAGAAAGATTTGTTTTACATTTTAATTTTTGGGACCATAACGTAGTCGTTAGTTTTTTAATTGTCATTTTAAGTATTTTATTGAATAATAGTCAAATGTTAAATCATCATCACATCAGCCTATTGCCGTCCACTACTGAACGTAAGCCAAAATGTAAAATAATACTGGACAGTTCTGTAATTTTTTTAGTTTGATTTATATTTTATTTTTGGAGACAATAAGGTTGTAATTTTGTTGGAATACTCATAATTTACTTTTTTAATATAATAAAATATTTAATGGTACTAAAATTTATATCAATAATGGTATTGGTTTCCTTATTCCTTATCTTGAAAGTTCAAAGGAATAATTGTTGTTATTTTTATATTATATTTTTATTTTCAATTGATTTGTTTTTTCATTCATATCATTTTATTTGATTGTTAATCTATTAAATTGTTAGTATGCATATCTTAGTTTTGTTACTGGAATATGAAAAGCATGTAGATTTTTATAAAATAGGAAAAAAATAATTTTTGCTTTTAAAAAAATCGATTTTTTCCAGAATCGATTATTTTTTAACATCCCTAGTCATTGCTATCAAAATTGCTACATGAAACTATTAGTCTGTGCAGGAAACTTAGATCAAAGAGTAAAACATAGATCAGTTATATGAAAACGTTATCAGGTGTTATAGTAAATAAAACAAAAAAGGGTTCTCGAGATATTCTAGAGGATATTTGGCAAAATTACATTAAATGTTTATAAGTCTTAATGGTACTAAATTTAAACGTATCAAGAATAAAGTGTTTATTATAATTGTTTATAACCTCCAACCTATATTTTCAGGACAGTTTCAAAAGAAAAGAGCATGTTATATGCATGGCTTCGGATTTCTTTTACCCAAACACGGGAGGCGTCGAGGAACATATCTACAATCTTTCACAGTGTCTTATTAAACGTGGTCATAAAGTCATAGTCATAACACATGCATACCACAACAGAATCGGTATACGTTATCTAACAGCAGGCCTTAAAGTTTATTACTTGCCGATTCGAGTATTCTATGCACAATGCGTACTACCAACCATGATATGTAACATAGCTCTTATAAGATATATTTTAATTAGAGAAAGCATTGAAATAGTCCATGGCCATTCAGCATTTAGTGTTCTGTGCCATGAAGTTTGTATTGTAGGTAAATTGATGGGTCTCAAAACAGTATTCACGGATCATAGTTTATTTGGTTTTGCTGACACATCAGCAGTATTAACAAATAAGTACCTTCAATTGTGCCTTTGTGAATGTGATCATTGTATTTGTGTATCACATACTGGCAAAGAAAATACAGTACTGAGAGCGAAAGTTAAAGCTTATAAAGTTTCAGTCATACCAAATGCCGTAGATGCGTGTTCATTTACTCCAGACCCGACAAAGCGAGACCAAAATTTTATTACAATAGTTATAATGTCAAGACTGGTATATAGGAAAGGTGTCGATTTAATGGTTGCTGTTATAGCAGAAATGTGCCCTAGATATCCAAATCTAAGGTTCATTATAGGTGGTGATGGACCTAAAATGTGGTTGTTACAAGAAGTAAGAGAGAAGATGGGATTGCAAGACTGTATTACTTTGTTAGGTAGTGTACCGCATTATGCAGTAAGAAATGTATTAGTCAGAGGTGATATATTTTTAAATACTTCTTTAACTGAAGCCTATTGTATGGCCATTGTAGAAGCAGCATCATGTGGCTTGAAAGTAGTATCAACCAGAGTCGGTGGAATACCTGAAGTGCTTCCAGAAGAAATGATATATTTAACAGAACCCAACGTTGACAGTTTAGTTGAAGGAATTGAAAAAGCTATGACAGATTTAAAAGAAGGAAATATATTATGTCCGTTTGAATGTAATCTGAGGGTAAAGGGAATGTACAATTGGATGGATATATCCAGACGAACAGAAATTGTTTACGACAAAATCTCTAAGAATGAAAACAAACCTTTTGGACAACAGTTACGGAACTACCTCGCATGCGGTGTTTGGCCATTCCTTTTGGTTATAAGTTTAATGTATCTTTTATTACAATTATATGAGAGGATATATAATCGGAAACATATAGATATAGCCAAGAAATTAAAATTATAACATTTATTATCAATTTTTTAACTAGTTCATAATTTTTATTAGCACAATTATAGCCAAATAAGCAAAACTTGTAGGCAAACAATTATTGTTATGTTAGTTCAATTATATTATTTTGTAGAAAATTATAACAGTGAGTAAACATTATATTAACTAAACCAAATATAAAACAAAGATTAATTTTGGAATGATATTTATTATAATACTATAATCATTGTAAATCAAAATAGCCACTAATCCTAGTAAATAGTTAGCCATAATGTAAGAAAATAAAAAAAATATTTATAAATAACAGCTGAGTACATAGTTACATTCCATAACTAGCTTAGCATATAATAAATGAACAAATTTTATATTATCTCCATTATTAGTAATTAAATGTGATTTTCAAACACAGACTGATTATATAAGGTACTCATTTTCTTTTATGTGATTGTATATTATTCTCAGGATCTTTATGATACAGATTTACGCCCTGTGAACAAAAATAATAATGTTAACACAACAACATACAACAAAAGTATTATATAAATTTAGGTTTTGATTTAATATGAAAGCTATATTTTAAAAATTATAATTATATGTCTAGGTGTAGTTTAATCAAATATTTTAGATTGCTGTGCCTGGGACTTCCCACCTGTTTGTTATTAATTGTTGGTATTATTATCTATTGTAATTATGTTCTGTTGTATTGAATACTTGAATTATAGCAAAATTGATACTGTATACATAATTTCATTGTTCTGAATGTTCAACATAATACAAATATCTACTAATATCAAATTTTCACAGTAGTAATCTAATTGTCATTTCCCCCTTGTGACAAGGTATACACACTAGGTAACAAGGTATACGTAGTGTAAAAACAGAATTTTAGGCGGGATCTTTTATCTTTATATTTTCTTCATAATTTATGTTATTTGACTCTATATATTGTAATATTGGTGCCATTTTACGTAATACATTTCGTTTATTAGGCATAAGTGAAGTGGATGGAAAAGAATACCACAGAGAATGAATTCTGAGACACAACATAAACTCCCTAGAAAGTACTAACAAGGGGGCCACCATCTTGTTAAAACGTTGAAATCATTATTAGACATTTGTAGTATTATTATCTACTGGACATTGGCAGTAATAATTCAGAAAATAGGTAGCCAAAAGTAAAATAGACAGTCTATCACAAATTATCAATGGTTTATAAATTTCATGGTTATCTGTCAAATTATATTGAATTTTATCAATTACAAATGGACTTGTAGGTTTATTTGAGGATTCGGACTGGGTTTAGATAGTTGATACACGTGTTAGTGGGATTGGCTATCTTTCAACTGTTATTCGGATCCTTTTTCTCCACAACTAAACTTGCTTATCTTTTTGGTGGTAGTTTTGGCTTTACTAATACAGGGGTAAGTGTTTCTTGCTACTTATTAACTGTCCATTGTTAGCGGCACCCGGCTACCCTAACAATGGTCAGACGTCCGTCCGACCCTCCAGATCTTTCTACCCAAAGGCTGCTCGATGAGCCTATCGTAACGGGATCAGGCACAAAGCTTATACAAACAGGATCTAAACGACCTCCAAATCCAGAGATTTCTCCTGAACCTATAAAAAAAAACAGTTACGATCCGTCTCAAGCTACACAATCAATCCAGACGATGTTTATGCACCCTAGTTTACTTGAGGGAATTAAAAAATACGATGAATCAGACAAAGGCCCTTTTATTGTACATATTTCACGCACCGAGACTGACCCGGCAGCGGGGGCGACAATTCGTCCTATAAAATTCGGTCAATTTTTATCTGTTAACAAGATTAAAAACATACTGTTTAAAAAAAGTAGGCAGAAACCGAATATCGCTAGAGTTTAAAACGGCAACAGATGCAAATAATTTCCTGGAGAACCCACTGTTACACCAAACCAAATACAGCCCAAACATCACTAGATACAATGTAACCCGAATGGAATCAGAAACATACCAGTGGAGTGGTCTATGACTGAGTTGGTTGAGTCCTTGGAGTTCCCTGAAGGTTATGGGCTAGTTTTGAAAGCTCGTAGATTAAATAGGAAACGAATTGTCGATGGCACGGCCAACTGGATTCCTACACAATCAGTGGTGCTTACTTTTAAGGGACAGCTTCTGCCAAAATATGTTTATTCTTTTTATATGTCTCTACCTGTTGAGACATATCAGCTCCCCACTATTCAATGTTTGAACTGTTGCAGATTTGGCCATATCAAATCCCAGTGCCGGTCAAAATATAGATGCTTTAGATGTGGTCAACCTCATTCTGGCAATGAGTGTGACATACGAGGAGACAAAGCGTTGTGCCTATATTGCTCTGGCAAACATTTTTCAATTAATAGAACCTGCCCTGAACAAGATAGACAACGATCCATTAAATTAGTAATGTCTCAAGATAGCATTTCCTACGAGGCGGCAGCACTAAAGTTTCCAGCTGTGCAAAGATCATATGCTGAAACAGCAAGGGTACTTTTCAGTCCTCCTGAATCTGTATTGTCTTCTACCCCTTATCGTACTGCAGAGCCAAATATCAGATCGTACAAAAAAACGTACTTTTCTAGTCCAAGACAAGATTGCTCATCAAGCTATTATAGCCCCTGAACCATCCTTCTTTCCCAATGGGTGTGCTATTCAACAAAATCAGTCTGTGACAGAAACACCTAACGAAAGTCTGTTAGATACTATTCCCATCTCCTGGAAATCACAGATTATTGTCCCCATATTAAAGTATGGTAAAGATCCTTCAGATCCAAATTCTTACAGACCTATTTCTTTTACTTTGTCTAAAATCATGGGGATATGATTAAAAATCGACTGGAGTGGTTTGTAGAAAATAATAATTTATTAGCAAAGTCTCAAACAGGGTTTAGGAAAAATATGTCTACCATGGATAACTTGAGTATAATAACAACCGACATTCGATGTGCGTTTCAAAAAAAGAAATTTTTAGTAGCAGTGTTTCTGGATGTGGCTTCCGCTTATGATAAGGTTCTCCTTCCGGTGCTCAGGAACAAGCTTGTTCAGCTGAGTGTCCCAGAGAAGATGACCAACTACATAAGCAACCTCCTGATGGAAAGAGCGATCCATGTCAAAACACAGGAAGGATTGTGTAGCCCAAGATTTGTATGGGAGGGACTACCCCAGGGCTCGGTCCTTAGTCCTCTGCTTTATAATATATATACTGCTGATCTCAACCAAGCGGTAGAATCTTTTTGTGAGATACTACAGTATGCCGATGATCTAGTATTATATATTTCTAGCCCGTCTATTACTTATGCAGTGGCTCAGTTAAATACAGCCTTATCATACCTAGGCCAGTGGCTTGATACCCATGGTTTGACATTAGCAGTTCCCAAGTCTTCAGCTGTCATATTCACTAAGAAAAGGCAGGTACCATATATAGAAATACTTTATAATGAAGAACCTATTCCCCTGAAGGCCCATGTAAAATTTCTTGGCGTATTATTAGATAGTAAGTTAACAGGTATTCCTTTGATTTTGATTTTGTTGTGGAGAAATGCGAAAAACTAATAAACGTACTAAGAACCTTGGCTGGTGTCTGGTGGGGTGCTCACCCCCTATACACAAAAGCTTATTTATAATGCCATTGTCTGAAGTCATTTGGATTATGGAGCATTTTTACTTGACCCTTGCACTAAAGTTGCTTTAACAAAGCTAAATGGCATTCAGTCTAAATGCCTAAGAATAATCTTGGGTGCGATGAAATCGTCTCCAATTAATGTCAAAATGCATTATAATGGTTGGTTGGAAGGTCAATGCATAGTAGTTAGTATCAAACAAGGGGTTGATCTCAAATTTAAAGATTGGAAATGTTAACTTGCTGATTTTGTAAAATGATTGAAGTATACAAGGAAGGTCTTGTAGCGAGTGGTGTCCAAAGGATTCAACCTCTTGCAATAGGATCTGAAGTTTAGGGATTAAAGAATGGCTTGTGTTTTGGAAAAGTTTGTAAAGGAATCTATCTGACAGGTATTGTCGCCGAAGATACAGAGGCGGTTCTACACATTCTACAAGACCTTCCTTGTATACTTCAATCATTTTACAAAATCAGCAAGTTAACATTTCCAATCTTTAAATCTGAGATTGATCTCAGATCAAGGGGTTGACCCCTTGTTTGATACTAATTACTATGCATTGACCTTCCAACCAACCATTATAATGTATTTTGACATTAATAAGGATAGTGTCGAAGCCAACAGTAAATTTCAAGAAAAACTAGCTAAGGAATGGGAGGGATGGGTTCCAATTTTTACTGATGCCTCTAAGTTAGTCAGTTTTGGACATGTTGGTGCAGCGGTCTGGGTACCAAAGCACAGAATTATATTAAGCTATAGATGTCCTCCTGGTACCACAGTGTTTACTGGGGAAGCTGTCGCCATCCTTGAAGCTGTACTATTTATAAAAGCACACAAATTAACGAGATCCATTATATTTACCGACAGCAAAAGCTGCCTTGAAGCGATTATGTCTAACCCTTTCCGTTCCAAAGATAAGCACGCAGTTATATTGACAATTAGGAAAGCATTGTATGAGTGTTACAATTTAGGTTTTAGTACGGTTCTTGCCTGGATCCCGGGGCACTGTGGAATTTCGGGCAATGAAACTGTGGACTCCTGTGCCAAAGTTGCTATCCAGTCGGGTTCTTTGGATCATTATAGAATTTATGCAAGGGACTTATGCTTATTATCTAAATTAAGATTGTTTGATGCATGGCAAAAGAGTTGGGATTTGTCTCGGAAATTAAAGGGCAAGCATTATGGGTCTTTGCAAACTGATATCCCGCAAAAGCCATGGTTTTTTTAATTTAAAAATATTAGTAAAAATGTTGTCTCTATTATTTGCCGCTTGCGCCTTGGGCACGTCAGCACACCAGTACATTTGAATAAAATAAGGATCAGGGATCACTCTATTTGTGAATGTAGCTTAAAGGACGGATCACTGGATCACATATTTTTTTAATTGCCCTAGAAACAGAGTTTCTCTCTATGATGTTCTACCTCCTTCTATTCCCCGTCCTACTAACATTATGTGTCTCTTAACCCTTGTTACGGATAATCATTTAATCCTAGAATGCTTGTCGAAATTTATTAATACTAACAAAATTAAACTTTACATTTTAGTGTGAAGCTCCTGTGTACATCTGTATTCTAACAATATGTTGTATGTTTAGTTTCCATGTGCTTTCTTTGTGGTATCTGTTTGTAGATAGCCCGGTCTGGATATAAAGATAATCGTTTAATTGTCTGGCGCAACTTTCATTGTTTATGGCTCCATTCACTTGACATTGGCAAAATTGTGTGCGTACACATGTTGCCATTTTAAAAAAGAAGAAGAAGACAATTACAAATGTAATCAGACATCGGGATATATTTACGCCACTAACACTTTAGTAGTACGCGGTGGATGATGTGGTTTCGCTCCTGCCTGCTTCAGTTGTAACACAATTGAGCGAAGTCTAGCCACGTCACGACCACGACGAGGACCAAAGTCGCAGAGTTCAGCCACACGTGCCCATTCGCCTCCCTCCACTGAACCACCCTCGCAACCTCGAGCCAGGGCTCTCTCTGCGTTCCTAATATAAGAGAAATTTAAAATATTAATTAATTCAATATAATATTTGAAGCTGAAAAAGATGACATAAAAATGATCACAAATGACCCTCAAGTTAATTAATCCTGGAGTTAATTGATCACAATGGATTGGTGTTTATGTGCAATTTGTTATCATATACTGTACCTGCAGCACATTAGTGAATTTGCTTTTCCATTGTACTGTTATGATGTAATCTCATTGTTGTTTAACGTTAAAAAACGAAACGAAAAAACGATTTATAACACCCTAAGTGTAATGCTACTCGAATACCTGAGACTATCGCCATGAAGTGTTGTTTATGGTTGCGATAAATTTAGGAGTGGGAAGATCGTCATGCTTTATGAACTATCGGATTGTGTGACGATTCACGCAACATAATAACTAGGCACTCGGTTTTTATGCCCATCAAAGGAACTTGGAAACGAAAATTTAGAATTATTATTGAAAAAAGGTGTAAGACCGTTATTCTACTCCTTCACAGTATTAATTTTGAGGTTAATTTTTAGAGCCACGTGTAGCCGTAGCTACGTTGCATCACGTAGGTATGGGACTACTGTAACAATATAGATATATATGTAAAAATGGGTATCATTGTATGTCGTAAAATGCTTGGGCTTCTTTGACCTTTAACTCAATCCCGTCAGACTTTTCTTTAAATAATTATCTGTAACTCAAATGTAAGATATTAGTAATTCAGTTCCATAATCTAGTATTATGTAAATTTGTATTTGTTTTTATGAATAATATGAACTATGTTTTATGTAGTATTGTTAACTAACAAGTTTTTATGAATAAAAAAAAATACATTAACATTACCTCAACCATGTAATTACTTTTATGGAATAAAATTAACAAAAAAAAAAACAATGATCCAGTTTAATATATGCAATTGAAACAAATGTTTACCATCACCAAAACCCTTTTGTAAGATGACATAATTTAAGATTGTCTAAATACTCACTTAGCAGACTCCCTGAGAGCGGAAAGAAAATACAATTTGATTAGTATATTTACTGGTTTACATTTCTTTTTAAGCAGACACTTAAATCATATGCAACCCTTTTGTTCGACCAAATAACTGTGGCAACAATGACAATTTGCCGCGTAAAATTATTAACTACATATTAATTAACAGAGTCATATCAAGCTTTTTTTTTCGAACTGACTACGCTATTGACCTAGTAAGGTCTTAACAGCTTCACCGGACTACTGAGTCATATCAAGATGTATAAGTTATGTAAGCTTGTTTTTTTTTTTTCGAAGTGACTACGCTATTGACCATGCAAGGTCTTAACAGCTTCACCGGACTACTAAGGCGAACGCTCTCAGGCAAGGCACTCAGCCGATTTTATTTTGACAACTAGCTCAAGGGTGCGCGGCACACCTCGGCTTTGGCTGTTGCCTGATACATGCAATTCGCGACCTATCTGAGCTAACCTAACTATTCATACATATATGAGTTGTTGAAACATATATGTGTACCAAGCATACATACCTCAACAACCCTTATATATATTTCGTATCGGATAATATTTTAAACTATTTCAGTTTGATAAGGGAAAAAATAAAACCCTTCCGCTTGCATGTGTAAGCGTGTATGCGTGCACGTGTGTGGAGGTGATATGTGTAATGTTGTCGCAGTGATGTAAGATTTTGTGTCACTGTATCGCGCGAGCAGCGCACTCAAGGGCTCCACGCCGAGGGAACGGACCTAGGCTTGAGCTGCTGCCGAGGGGGGCCTAGTCTGGTGTGCGGGAGCGAAATTTACCCCCAGACCACGGCGGCGTGATCTGTGGTTACGCGGTCGTGGGCGTGAGCACGCTCTGTTTAGAGAGACAGGCTGGTACTGATCGTTTTCATCGGGAGGGTCGGTAAATGTAATCTTGTTATAACAAGTATCACCACATATTATAAAACAAAGTCCTCTGCCACGTCTGTCTCTCTATTTGTAAACTATTGAATGAATTTTCATACAGTATTCACCAGTAGCTAAAGTGATTCCTGAGGAAGATTCAGGTATATCATTTGTCAAAGTTTTTTGATGTGAAACATCTTTAGGCGCGGTTAAACCTGATTTTGGATAAGCTAGGCGCGACACGATGCAACGCGACGTAGCGACGCAAAACACGAATTTTGCACTATTAACGAAATACTCAAAAACATTTGCAACCTTAGCTGTATAAAAATAAGATTCAAATTGTTTTGTCGGCGTAGTCCGGTGAAGCTGTAAAGACCTTAACAGGTCAATAGCATAGTCAATTCGAGAAAAAAAAATGTTTTGTCAGCCACTCCTAGTACCATAGTGTTACTCGCCATGCGCCGACGACCTAGCGCCCTTTGGTAATGCCCCCAAACGCACCGCGACTGCGCCTAGTTGAATTTTTGTATTTTATAATTATTAAAAATGAATATTTACGTAATAAAATAAATAAACAGTCATTATTTTATGGAACAAATTTGTAATGCTTTATCTCTTCATTATGCTATACCTGATTCCTGTCGTAGTCTGTTCTTTTAGGCATATAACTTATACAAAACAATGTCGATGTTTCACATCTGCCAGGCGTCCCGTGATGGCTCAATTTTTTTATTATTATCAGGCTAGGACAACATCCACAAAGCCCGCTATGACAGAATATTGGTGAAGGAAGATACATCAAAACAATAGAGACTATAAATAAGTTACAATTTTTGAAGACATCAAAAGAAATAGCAATATGACTATATCAAAAGAATTATAACACTCTTCATTTAAATTACACATATTAATAAACTTTTACATTTTTACAATCATTGTTTATTTTTTAAATATCTGTATGAGCAATCTATTCTATTATGACCAAAGAAATATTCATAAACTCTAAATATATTTATGACTAGTACTAACTTTTCCCTACGATATGCTTTAGTATAAGCATTTGCATATATTTATTATAAAAATATACACAATTTGTGATAGAAATAATTTCATT
This sequence comes from Antheraea pernyi, assembly GCA_015888305.1. Lineage (NCBI taxonomy): Eukaryota > Metazoa > Arthropoda > Insecta > Lepidoptera > Saturniidae > Antheraea > Antheraea pernyi. Next base: position 2,300,381 of record MU158718.1, read on the forward strand.
AATATAAACATCTAAGATGAAGAAATTCGGTAAACTAATTTCTAACTTTTGTCATGAGCAATAGTGTATAATCAAGCAAAGCAATATAGTAATATAAATAAATAGATTCTATTAATGCATTACTTGCCAGTGTTATATATTTCTTGGTTTATAGAAAGAAATTGAATAGTTAAAGAAGCATCTAAGCAAGTATATACTAAACTTTTAATGTTATTCCTAAACAGAAAGGCTACTAGGCTTTGAGGAATGTGTTAGCAGGCTACATTAAAGTGTCAAACTTCTCCGAGTATCAAGCAATTAACCACATAATTATTTATAATCAGATATAATTACATAATACAGTATTTTATAACACAATAGAAAAAGCAGGAGAAAATGGCGGAATATAATTGTTGAAGTGAACTCAATATCAATCTTACCTATTAGCTGCTTTAGTCTTGGCTATTTGTTCATCATGAGTTTTATACCAATCCTCCAGCTCTTTTTTAGCTACCAGGAGCATCTCCTGTTTCTTTCTCTCCTCTTCAGCATCTGATAACATTATTACAGAACATTATTAGTATCAACTTCTATCCCAGTATAGACCACTGTTGTTTGGGGTGATTCAAGTATTATGTAAGCACTAAAATGTGGGCGGAGTCTTTGATATACTTATTTTTGATGACAATCTAGATGTGTAGGTGTAATATGTGAGGTGTGCGGTCTTATTCACCGAGCTGCCCTTGTCCTAGTAGAGAACCACTGTAAATTAATGCATCTATCTATACTAATATTATAAAGAGGTAAAGTAGCCTACTGTCTCACATGTAGGGGGTAATCTAACTACTGGTCCAATTAGAAAAGTTCTTTCAGTGTTATATAGCTCATATATTGAGGAAGGTTATATATCATTACTCTAAGACCAGTAGGAGTGGAGCACCAATGAAGAATGTTTCAATATCAGTTTTTTTCCTCTTGAGAACTTCCAATGCGTATTAACGTTAGCCCAAAGTAACTATTCCAGTAAGTAAAGTATTAATTTCTTATTTTAAGGCTTATTAACTGCAGACCATGAATCAATAAGGAAAGCAGACCAGACTAAAAAGTTCAGTAGTTAGAAATTACTAAAAAATTCTACTTATGTAATACTTGACCAGCCCCATTTCTCAGTAATTGATATTATTATTATTACCTTTCTCTTCTAATCTCAGTTTCTGTTCTTCTCTCCACATTTTAATCTTTTCTGGCTCCTCCCTTTCTTGCTTGAACACTGATGTTTGTAAAGGCTCATCGAGTAAGTCATTTGCATCATAAACCGCTGCACTTGGGATTTCTGAAAACACCAACAATAACACTGAAGACTTGTATATCCTAAAAAAAACTTGTTAGATTTTCAACAGTATATAGAAGAAATTAGAGTCGATCATTGGGCAAATATTTTGTGTGCTTAAATGTGTTACATATTAGCAAAAATATGTAGAAATTACTGGAATATCTTTATGAATAAATTTAAATGTAATAATACTAAGAAATATTACCTTTCAAAAACAGATATACACAGTCAAATAATTGAAATTAAATTAGGGAGATCAACGAACTGAACACTCCTCTTTGTTGAGTAATTCTATTGATTTTATTGTCAATATATGTCAAAAATAATATAAATATTACATACAAATCTGTACGGTATCCTAATAATACAATAATTTAGCTCACCAACGAAGTCATCAAAGCCATTGGTGGTCGAAGTTATAACAGGGGGCGGAGCACTGGTTTCTAACTCATCTTCAAGACCTGCCAGCTGGTTTTGTTCGCGGGCCAGAAATTCTGCCGCGGGATCGACCTCGGGCTGAACGAAACTATCACCGAAATCATCCATTATGTACTACAATATTCAAATCTGTATCTGAAGGAAAATAACAAATCACTAAAATGATGACTTCAAATCTTTTAGAAGACGTACAGAAAATATAATCTGTCTACCACAGACTAAAATATACTAAAGAGTATATAGAGTAGCTGTACCATTTACGGCAGAAAACATTTATACACTTTTTTTTTTTTTTTTCGAACTGACTATGCTATTGACCTGTTAGGGTCTTTACAGCTTCACCGGACTCCTAAGGCCGAGCGCTAGGGCACTCAACCGATTTTGGGTTTTAGGTAACATACACAAGGGTGCACGCCCCCGCGCGGAGCCCTCTTGATATTATTTTCGCGATACAGTGACTCACCTACATCACTTGAACACACATATGAGATTATCTCTCTCACACACGTGCACATATATACACATTGTGGGAGGGTTTACTTTTTTTCCCTCAATCGAACTGAATCGAATAGTTTAGTTCGTTTCATTTCCGATATACACGTATGCATTTGTGAATCATGCAATTTCGATTGTATGGTTCACAAATGTATATATGTATGAATAGCTTAGAATAGTTTAGCTAGGACAGACACGTCTTTTTTCAGGTAACAGCCCAAGCCGAGGTGTGCGTGCACCCTTGTGTATGTTACCATGTATATTTATTCTTGGAGTCAGTACGTCTTACGTCATCAATTTCACATGGACTAATTCATAGGTAGCAGTCAATCACTACATAGTGTACTAATTCAAATAAAAAGAGAATCATTAAAATCGGTTCATAATTAACTAAAATATCGATTAACATGCATGAAAAAAATATATACAACCGAACATAGTAACCTCCTCCTTTTTCGAAGTCGGTTAAAAAAAAGTCCTCTGTCAGCTTATCTGTTCGCGAGAAAGTCAAAAACTACCATTTCATGCTGTTTTCACCAGTAGATAGAATGATAATTTATGGGGAAGGTTTAGGTATAATTTGTCAAGGTTTTCATTTTATTATCCATATAACGTCTTCCGAGCCCGCCAGTTATCTGCCCGTAAAAGCTCCGTGAGAGTCTGCCCGTAAAAGCTCCGTGAGAGTCGGTCCAATCAATTAGGAGATAGTAGGATATTGCGGACGAAGTCTTGAGAATTCAAATAGTTCATAGGCGAAGGAATTAATCCATACTGCCAATTCTGAAGTTATGTGGTAGTATCAAAGCTAACATTTTCAAAGTTTTTTTTTTCCTATTCAAATAGTTCATAGGCGAAGGAATTAATCCATACTGCCAATTCTGAAGTTATGTGGTAGTATCAAAGCTAACATTTTCAAAGTTTTTTTTTTCCTATTCAAATAGTTCATAGGCGAAGGAATTAATCCATACTGCCAATTCTGAAGTTATGTAGTAAGTATCAGAGCTAACATTTTCAAAGTTTTTTTTTTCCTATTCAAATAGTTCATAGGCGAAGGAATTAATCCATACTGCCAATACTGAAGTTGTGGTAAGTATCAAAGCTAACATTTTCAAAGTTTATTTTATTTTCTTATTCAAATAGTTCATAGGCGAAGGAATTAATCCATACTGCCAATTCTGAAGTTATGTGGTAAGTATTAAAGCTAACATTTTCTAAGTTTATTTTGTTTTCCTATTCAAATACAAAGTCGAAGGAATTAATCCATACTGCCAATTCTGAAGTTATGTGGTAAGTATCAAAGCTAACATTTTCTAAGTTTATTTTGTTTTCCTATTCAAATACAAAGGCGAAGGAATTAATCCATACTGCCAATTCTGAAGTTATGTGGTAATTATCAAAGCTAATATTTTCTAAGTTTATTTTGTTTTCCTATTCAAATACAAACGCGAAGGAATTAATCCATACTGCCAATTCTGAAGTTATTTAGCGGGAGGGTGATCCCGCTGTTTGCCTCGCGTGACGGCGATGAAATCGTCGTCCGTGGAGGGAGCTGGGTCCAGCTCCATATAGGAGCCTTACCCGACTGGGGTGGCTGCCTTGTCGGCAGAGGTCAGACTCTCCTGCGGAGAAGGAGTTCTTCATTACGAAGTTAGGATTTTTTAGGACTCTGGGCGTGGGACCGCCTTTGGCGTGATTGCGGACCTCGAGGCAGAACCGGGCACATACCCGAGACGAATCCGCGGAAGGCCACAAGCTCTTGCTTGTGGGAAATTGACTCGGCCATACTGGGGCCTGGGGAGGGGAGTGGGGTGGGAGACATCAAAACCTCCCTGCCAGAGGGGCAGGGGGGCGCGCCTTAATGAATTTAACGGACTATCCTGAGTCCGGATCAAAGGGAGCTGTGGGCGATGTGCAATGCCACACAGAGGACCTACAGTACCTAGGGGGAAGCCCTAACACTTCTTTCTTCTCTTCAGCCGGCGCGGCAACACGACGACACGAAGAGGAGCACGCAGACGCACCGGAAAGTGCGATTTGACGTACTGAAAAGTACGGTTTCCTACGTTCTGACAAGAACGCGTAACGAGAGACGTCAGACAGGATAGAATACGTCAGACAGGATAGAATAGAACACGAACACGAAACCCGATATTCTCGATACGGACAAAGAACACTCACGTAAAAACACCAACTGACTGATGACGTCACGAACACGATGTAAAAATACACGTATCGAGAATACTAGAGCGCACGTCCGCTTGCCCCATTTATACACTTTGATGGGCATAATTTCTATTAAAGATCTATGTGATTTGGATATACTGAGTTTCCAAAGTGTCTTACATACATTTATAGGTACATGAATATATGCAAATAGAGAATTGCGTGTTGAAGTTTTTTTTTTTAATTCGCGTAAAGTAATTCACGACTATCTAAATTTTCATATGGGGACGACAAAGATATTGTAATAGAAGTCATTTTTCGCTCTCAAAATGATATTCCAAGATTATAACAATTTTTACGTAAATTAAAGCATAGCAATGTTATAAGGTTTAATTCCACTCAATAGATTATATTTTCTAGCTAGGGGTATGTTGCTGTTTCATCTGTTTTTGATTCGCAATTTTAGCATCAGACGAAGAGATTGTATGAATTGTAATTTAATTGCGTGGCCTGCGTTTTACTTCATGTCACATATTAGATGTTCCTTGCTTAATATCTAATCATATAAATTGCGTAACATTTATTGTGACGACACAGTCGGTCTTACATGAAATAGTTAAAGTATTAACCAATTAAAGGTCACGACTCGCAAAACTCATAATAGTGACCTTTTTTTTTCTGGAACTGACTACGCTATTGACCCGGTAGGGTCTTCACAGCTTCACCGGACTATACATAATAGTGACCGGTTAGCCAATGTATGAGGTTTACTTTCATTGTCTCCAGTTTTCTATTTGTATTACATAAGAAATTTGTTATCACGACCTTGGAAGTAGAACGTTTTCTAATCCTGTTGGGATAGCTACCACCCTCTAGTTGAAAATCAGTCACCAAGCGCCTGCTAGTGTGTTTCTGTAGCTGCATTTGAGAGCCAGTCACCTCTAGATTTAACGTGTTTATCATCTTAGACCACGTCGTCATTTAACATCAGATAAAATAATGGACAGTACCACGCGACGCGTAGGATGCACATACATTTTCGCGGATTGAATTTTTTTTAAATTGCCAATACTAGGCTCACTTTCCTAAAATATTGATTGATGTTTACATTTTTTACTCTATTATTCGATTTACAGTGTTACAAGTAGATTTTTCTTAAATTTCTCTATTAAACTTTGAACTGCATTGTATTGTGCTTGGGTTGAAAGTAATATCTCATTATTTGTTGAAAACTTAAAAAGAACGTTAGGTGAGTCACGCTACCAAATGGGACAGTTAGAACGATTATGTAGTACTTTATTAAAAATTTGCTTGTAAAGTACTAATTCCAAAAGTTTTAAATACATAGTTTCGACGAGCTACACACTGTGCAAATGAAAATAAGGACGTGTTTACCACATAGATATATCTTGTTTTACCAATACGTGTCTCGAGAATCACATATTATGTACATTCAGAGTACGTGCAACTACTGGATGCCATCCCTAGTACTATGTTATATATCGGTAAACAGGATTGTTCACAGAGTATGAATCCCGGTTAAATTGTCGCTGTCGAATTTTAATATATTTCTTTATTTATGATTTTATTTCTCTTTTATATATGAAATGAAATAAGATTGAGCACAATTTACTCCTTAAGCCGTAGGAAACATAAAAAAAAAACAATTTTAATCATTGAATCATTTTGAATCGAGCTATAGGCGACGCCGTATAGGATTTGGCTGCTCTATCGAGCGCCTTTCACTTTATACCTACGCCGCGGCCGGCTGTAATGCGACATGCGATAGATGGACAAAAACATTTTAGGCGATGGAAAAAAGTTTCACTTTACAGAGCCAAAGCCACGCGGTGACCCCAATCGTACCAAGTACTAATCGGGCCTGACGTTGTTTAACCCTTATATTTAACTTCTGTGATTGGACAAGAACCGGTGTTTTCAACACTCTACCCGACAGTATTTACCCACATCACTTTTCATCACACAAAAAGCTTACGTAACAGTGCTTGCATTGTTGCGTTTCGTTCGGTCAGTGAGATCGCCGGAGGCCCACCTCTCCCTTCTCTCCCTTTCCCCAAACACAGGCTGGCAACGTACTTTCGACTCCCCTGGTGTTGTTGTGTCTATGGACGGTGGTGATCACTTAACATCAGGTGACCCACATGTTCGTTTGCTTGCTATGATATAAAAAAAAGAAAAAAAAACGATTTACATGAACGCATATTTCCACAGTTAGATATAGTCTTCACATTTTTTGTCGAGTTTTGGGAATATGGTAAAATATAGCTATGTAGAAATGCTTATATAGGCGTAAGCGGATGATACCAGTGTTTATTATATATTGTGATTTCACGCCATGGTTATACTTAAATGGTGATTTCAATTAGGTTTAACTTACAACATGCATTCTACCTGAGGACTGCATAAAACTGACAAAAACAGCGATGAATTTCATTGCCAGTAAGTGTTCGGTCGTATACAATACGAGAAATATTAAAAAAAAATAGTGTTAATTAACGCTTACCATTTACTTCGGCCTGTGGTACTGCGAAAGTAATGCAAAGTTCTATTCCTTTAGATATATGATTATACATAGTGTATTTATTGTCTTATTTATTATTTGAGGGTTAAATTGATTACACCTGAAGCAAACATGATGAAAAGTAGGTTTTTTAGAAAAGAGTAAGTCATCGTAATTAAAATAATTTTAATCAACATTTTTATAGAGAAAATTTATACATATAATTGTGGCGTTCCGCCCTTTATTAATATCATAAATATTTTATTGTAATATCATTAGTAATAAATTTAGCATATAAGACCGGCAACGTTGCTGGCGATAAGGCACCCAAAAGACCTGTAGCCGGGTGCCTAAAAATGTAAAAAACCTACGCGTTGCCCAAATCTGTCATTATCACCCGGGACGCGTAGCAACTTAGCGTAAGACAACATATAATATTATATTATTACATTTTGTACAGTGTGCTACAATCACATCAATATAAAGGAGAGTCAGTAGAACCTTCTGTATTTTATTTCGCTCCACAATCGACACGGACCCTCGAGACCAACAAAACGCCAAAGTGGTGACCCTCGACTAACGAACGTAAGTCAAAGCATCGAAGACTGCATCGTGGCCGCATTGCACCTGGATTTCCAGCAGTGGCTTGGCGTGCATCGAGTGCATATCACTCATCTCCGGTTGCAGCATCGGCGTCTGGCGGCCGATAGTTTCCTCGAGGTCAGCGTGTTTACGCGACCGGCATCACAAACGTCATTACCCTAATACCACGTGTGCTAAGAGTGCGATACAGCGTTATAAGTGTGTGTGTTCTAAGTCAGTGCTCTATAAATACGGAACATTCTTTGTAGTAATCATCGAACTTTCGGGTTAGGTTTTGTTTTCACGCCTAAATCTCGAAAACGTCGACAGGTAGCTGAGGCGTCTCCTTTGATTTGAGCTTTCCATCGAGCTTTTACAGAGGCATCATTGCAACAGTCAAATGTGACACAGGACAACAAAGTTCCTGAACACAAGTAAAAGAATACTATATATATATTTTATTTTTTTCTTTCGCTTGTATTGGTGGTTTGGGCATACCTTCACCGTAACAATTCTGTAACTCAAGTCCTGCTAAATATAACCTTTTTTGTAATTAAACAAAAACTTATATTTTTCTTTTCTTTGTAATTTAGTTCATTTTTTTTAATATCAATTAAAACTATCAAATTATATGTTCAAACCCGCTTTTTCAGAGTCCGACCACTGGGAACGCCCTGCAATCGAAGACACAGCTGACTTACCTTTTTCAGAGCCACCTCAGGAGCCTTCAACAGCAGATACCATCGCTCCTAACACACGACCTAGTGCAACACGATCTGGTCGTCGTGTAAAATTCCGGAAAACCGCGGATTACGTGTATTTTTAGATCTTATCCTTCTCCGTTACATATAATTGTGGCGTTCCGCCCTTTATTAATATCATAAATATTTTATTGTAATATCATTAGTAATAAATTTAGCATATAAGACCGGCAACGTTGCTGGCGATAAGGCACCCAAAAGACCTGTAGCCGGGTGCCTAAAAATGTAAAAAACCTACGCGTTGCCCAAATCTGTCATTATCACCCGGGACGCGTAGCAACTTAGCGTAAGACAACATATAATATTATATTATTACATTTTGTACAGTGTGCTACAATCACATCAATATAAAGGAGAGTCAGTAGAACCTTCTGTATTTTATTTCGCTCCACAATCGACACGGACCCTCGAGACCAACAAAACGCCAAATAATCAATTATTTATTAACATACATTTATTACATTATATTATATTTACATGACTGACACCTAATTATAAAGGCAATTCAAAATAAATTTTTTTGCGCACTGACTACGCTATTGGTCTAGCAAGGTCTTAACAGCTTCACCGGACTACTATTCAAAAACAAGTGATCAGTGAACTGTATGAGAATACAGTCACAGGAGTTTCCTAATTCAGCTGTTTCTACCTGACTTTGAGTTAGGTTTGTAGCTTCTTCGAAGAACGCAGTTGTAAATACACTGAAATAAAATAATTAATAAATACAATATTTGGCAAGGTATCCTAAATTTCGTAAATAATTATATTCCAACGATCGAGAAAAACAGACTAACAAGTCCAAAATGTCTGTAATTTAAGTATTTCTCACTATTTGACATCAAGTATATTAAAAAACTTGGAACCAGAGACAAAAATTACTAAGGACTAAAATGCTTGCGACTGTTTGGGCGTCAAACTGCATGCACAATAAACTGACAGTAATCTTCTTTCGCAAATGGGCGCTATTTAAATTAAATGTCCAAGAATAATGTTAAGTGAAAAAAAAATCAAGTGTGAATTCACACGCGGCAGAAGTATTATATATACAATATGGAAGCGGTAAAAATTAATTATTGGCATTATTTTGTAATTTTTAATACGTACTAACAAAGTTAATAATACAAAACACAGAATAATTATTAAAAGTGCGCGATAGTCACTACGATCTAACAGAAAATAATGTGCTATATATTTCAATGTTTCTCTCCCTCTTAAAGAGACATAGGATAGGGAAACTATATAGAAACGTATTCTATATCATTCTCTCATAGCCTAAAACATATACACTTATAGCTATATCTTTTTCGTTACACATTTTTGTTTCATAAAATACAATTCAAGCCGTCCGAAAAGTGTACTTCAATAATAAATTGAATATATATTTTTTTTTTTACAAAAAGGTACAATTACAGATAACAGATTGAAATTATATGAGTAACATAACTATTATAACATAATAAATCTGAAATCCAATTATAAATTGTACACAACATTATCAATTGTAACAATAACCACAGTTAGCCTAGTGTAATGATAAAATGAATATTAGGGATACACGACTATCATACGTCTATGTTTCCAATACAATATGTTCCTTAAATTTTTTAAAGCTGTCATTAAATATGTCTTTGTGAACACAGAATTCGTTATAGTACTTGCACATTCGATACAACGGATTGTTTTTTGAAACGTTGTTATTAACTGCTGGTAAATGAAATAATTGCTGAGCTCGTACTGAGTGAGTTGGTATTCTGAAATTAATTTGCCCGAGTAGGTCACTACCAAAGGTACCGTTTACTATTTTGTGAAGTATACATAAGTCAGCTATAGATCTTCGGTGTTCAAGACTTTTAAGATTGAATTTTTCTACACCGGCCACGCGTTGCTGTGGCTCAGTTATTACGTGTTAAATTAAAAGTATGATAAACTATTTTAATAATTAAAACGTGGTGCCATTTATGACATATTTGTAACATTAGGTGGTACAGTTTTCTGTTAACAAACTAATTTAAAGCGCCATCTGTTTGTGACTGATGCAACTTTTACGTAGGTGGTAGAACCACGCTAAAGCTATTACTGGTTTCAGCATGAATGTGTCGGCTCACTCGGGGTACTACCACCCGACACACAGAAACACCCACGTGAAGTAACAGTGCACGCATTGTTGCTTTTCGTTCGGTCAGTGAGAGCGCCGGAGGCCCACCTCCCCCTCTCCCACAGGCTGTCAACGGACTTGCGACTCCTCTGGTGTTACTAGTGTCTATGGACGGTGGTGATTACTTAAAATCAAGTGATCCCGCCTGTTCGTTTGCCTCCAATCTATACTTCTATACTAATAATAATAATATTATAAAGAGGTAAATTTTGTGAGATGCCAAGAATAAAAGAGGGCCTAGATTAGAACCTTGTGGTACACCGGATGTAGCAAGAAATGGTACCGAGTCAAAACCAAAAAGTACAACCAACTGTGACCTGTTTGATAAATATGAGCTTATCCATCTGTAAAGGTCACCGTGGATACCTAGATGAGCCAGTTTTGCTAAAAGAACAGAGTGATTGACACGATCAAAAGCCTTTGAAAAGTCTGTATAAATGGCGTCGACCTGTATTTTCTCATTAAAAGATTCACATAGATAAGTTGTGTATTCTATTAGATTGGAGCTCGTAGAGCGTCCCGAGACAAAACCATGTTGTTTTGAACTAATCTTATGTCGCAAATGATTATAAAGATGGTCATACACTAAACTTTCAAAGACCTTTGCAAAGCAGCTCAGGATACTTATGGGGCGGTAGTTTTCAACCTTTTTTTTATCACCTGACTTATATATGGGAGTTATTTTGGTTACTTTCCATTGAGAAGGGAAAGTACCATTTTTTAAAGATTTATTAAAAATTACTGTTAAGGGTTTTACTAGAGCTTCTGCACATTGACGAATAAAGAAAGGGGGAATACCGTCTGGCCCAGCACTTTTTGTGATGTCAACATTTTTTAATTTTTTTTTTTTTAATAATATTTTTCACACATATTTTTAATAATATTTTTCCATATTTATCAAAAAACCATATTTAACACAATGGGCATGGGGATAGTGATTCAAACGGGTACAGAACCTGCAATACGACACTGTTAAGTATGACACTATAGTCGGTTTTACTCTTGATCAATGTTTTTCAAACTTCTTCATGACACGACTCGCACGACCTCCTTAGTATTTAAGATTATTTCGCGACCTTTCGCTGTTTCTAATCTATATATTTTTATGTTAGAATTTTTTTATTTATTTCCATGGTCATGTATCGGTTAAATACACCCTTGAGTCAGTGTAATGTGAACGTGACTCATAGTATCTTTGGTATCTATTAATTTTATCGTTGATTTTTGTTAACACCTGACCAAAACCATAACGGTGTTATTACAAAAAAGTTAAATAAGTATTGAACCCTGGCCTTAAAAAGGTCTCATATTAATTGCACCGCGGTCACTGAATGTTCGCCATCTTGCTCTTTTGTCTCGCTTTGTTTACGTTAGGTTAGACTTGTGAAAAAGGATAACGCGAACTTGCCTCGGGCGAGCGCGGTGCATTTATTAGGAATTTTTTTTAAACCAAATATTTAATACGTATTTAATTTTTTTGTAATAACACGGTAAGGACCTAAGCTCCGTACAAACGAATGTAGACCTCATAATGAGCTGGTCAACAAACTGTTGGCAGCATAAGTTTAAAAAAATACCGTTTTTGTTACAAAATTTGAAAAACTTGAACAATAACAATGATGTAATGTAAAATATAATTTTAGGAAATCGACTAGATATTTAAAACCATAATCTGCCATTTTGAGATCTGGATACATTTTGTCACGAAAAATATTTTTTTGGGTTTGATTGAAGAAGGCGTTACTTTGCGAAACTCCATCATTAAATATTAAAGTGAATGTTACTTTGCATTTAAGCTAGGGATGACGAATTACATACATTACAATTCTTTATTACTAAGGCTTCGATATAGTTTACTCGTAGACTGCCCAGGAGCTCGCGACCCACACGTTGAAAAACTACTCTAGATGGTCGGTGGTCTCGATTTTTACACACTTAACTATCTAGTAAACAAATAGCTACACATAAGTATATATTTATGCGGACGGCTTTTAGCTTCGTTTTTACACGTGACCCTTTATCTAGTTATTGTTGATCGAAGCTTTATTGTAACTTGGACATGGAAGAAAATTGATTAAAGGATATATAAGAAATACCTATATTGATAACTTCAGAATTGGCAGTATGGATTAATTCCTTCGCCTGTCCTATTGAACGAATATTATTACTACTACTAACGAAATCTCTCAAAAGGAAAAAAGTGCCCGATTTTGAAACATTCTTCATTGGTGCTCTGCTTCTATCGGTCTTAGCGTGATGATATATAGCCTATAGCCTTCCTCGATAAATGAGTTATTTAAAACCGAAGGATTTTCTCAAATCGTACTGGTAGTTCCTGAGATCATTGAGTTCAACCAAACAAACAAACTCTTCAGCTTTATGTATTAGTATAGATTCCTTGGTTTTTTTTCATTCTAAGGAAAAGGCAAAGGTATCCTAAACCATTCAGCCAAGTCAGGCCTCATTTCATAACTGCTAACTCTGGAGTAAATGTAAAGTAAAAAATGAAGAAAATTTCAATGTCCATCTGGATGGTGGCTCCCTTGTTAGAACTTTCAATTGAGTTTTTATGGCTTCTCAGAATTCATGCTCTGTGGTATTATTATTACCTATCCACTTCACTTGTGTAACTGCATTAAATTTTATTGTCGTCTTGTTCTTTTTTCTCGAGCTGGCTACGATATTGCCCTGGCAAGGTCTTAACAGCTTCACCAGACTACGTTGTATTGTTATTATAGCGTGCTGGCCATTTATATACATCACTCTTTTTATATACATCTGTTCTTATATTTATTATTATCTTTTGACATATATCGTTTTTTCTAACGTCGTTATTTTTTGTCAAATGCTTTTACTAGATTAGAGACTGTTCATTATTGCTAAAGTTATTATGTTGTGGTTTTAGTAGGCCTTAATTTGGGTATTTCATTTTAAAATTCATAAGAGTGGTATTTCTTATCTTTATAAGTTGAAAATAACGAAAACTTATGTGAAAACTTAAGGATGTAGCTTAATGAAACGATATTTCAAAAACGTGACCGTCAATGTTAAACCGTTACCATATCGCATACAAATATAACAAATCGTACACTAGCCGATGTCAAAGTGGCAAGAAATGTTTTGTACACGGAACAAAGAATTGTTTTTTCCGTGAACAAGTATAGTCTGTGAACATAACCTTTGACTGTCAGTTTTTGAATTCTCTTATAAATTCATAAGGGAATTCAATTCTATATTTTTATTTTAGTCCGACTCATAGTACATATTCTCTTTACAATGAATTTATGTGTAAGGGCAAAATGCTTTCGTCAGAATATTATTAGTTCCATTTACCGTTTTTCTACAACGCCAGATATCATTGAGCAAAATGATCAGGTTCTGGTGGTTGATAGCGATGATGCTTTAGCTAGAGACTCTGAGATCGAGAAGAAAAGAAACAAATCGGGTTTATCGGAGGCGCATTTTAACGCGGTGAACGGCCGTATGCCCTACGATACGCCTCAGTGTATAGCACATTTGACCGTGAAATACCACAGAAAACTTTACGGTAAATATGGTAGTGCAAGTGGAGTTAATCCAAGTAAGTTGTTTATTTATCCAAAATATTAATGACCTTAATTGGCATGTGAAGGAACTCCTGAGCAGAGTTATTCGACGAAAGCTCTCAAGCGGCTTAACTTTTTCCGACACTTCCAACAATTATTTTTATATTTCAACTAATTTACACAACATATTGACAAATTATATACCTAAAGTTTCCTTGTGGATTACTCTATCTACTAGTGAAAACCGCATTCAATGGTTTTTGAGTTTATTGATAACAGATAAACAGACAGACACTGTTTTATAACATGTAATGATATTTACAAGTACAATATTTATAATTTAGAAGTATTAATAGTGGTTTAACATGAACAAAATCACTGTAACAATATTAGCACTTTAGTAATTCTGTAACCTCACATTTAGTTTTTAATTTATAATCTGGTTATAAATGACCTCAACTCAATTAAAACTTTTTTCAGAGAAACTAAATAATAACTCTTCAGTATCCTTTCAATTATTGTGACAATCACTAAGAAGCCAATAAAATATTACTATATTTTTACATGAGTTACCAAATACAGTCAAAATCTGTTATAACAAAATCGAAGGGACTACTCCTATGTAATCATAAAAATTGTTAGTCGTAACAACTGGTGAGGTTTTCGAGATAAGGCATTCAGCCGGGACCTTTGTTCTGGGTCCATATAACCGGTATATTGTTCTAAAGGATGTCACTATAAACGGTTTTGACTGTAGTTGTTTTTTGTATTTAGTTAGCTATTTCATATCATGTGTTTTTTAAATAATTTTTGTGTTTTTTATAACAAACAATAAGCCTCATTTCTTCTGTCCAGCCCATTTTATAATCCCTGTATGTTTTATTTGTCAGTAGTAAAGTTTAAAAACTTGAATGTAACATTGGATTTAAAAAAAAAAACTGTATTAGGAGATATATCAAAAATTGATAAATTTCTCTATGAACCCAAGAAAAGGTTCATATTCTATTATGTTTAGATACAGATAGATTAGTATGATACCTGCATTATTCTTTTTATACAAAAGTTTTTTAGCACCTATGTTATAATTTTGTGGAAAAAGTATAGTAGAATGGTTTATGGTAGGACCATTGCTTAATTCAAAAATATATTTAATAATACCATTATATAATGAAATTTTATTGTCTATTTAATACATGCAAGGTGTATAAGGAAACAGTTTGACTGCACAATGGGTGCTGGATTTTATGCTGAGTGTTGTTTATCCAACACAGACTAGTTGTATAATACATAAATACTTAGTTTTGGTGTACTTTGTATCTTTTAATTATATAATTATAAAGTTCCATAGACACATGACTTGAATTATAGTCAAAGTGTTGTCTATTCATAAAAATGCTAACTGATAGCTGATCTGCTTTGTTTATTATATTAAAAATTTATTTATGGACAAAGAAAAAATCAATTATTATTAAAGTTATGAAAATTAAAATGTGGAGCCATCTCTATGAGATATCTATAACATTAAATCTTACATTTTTCTGTCAACAAACTAATTTAAAGCGCCATCTGTTAGAGACTGATTAAACTTACAATCAACAACAATAACCAACATCGACAATCATTTAACTTGTCCTTAAAAAAAATATTGATGCCACTTATCAAAATTTAAAATATCCTATCTCTCAAGTTGGACCATATTATATATGAAGGCCAACTTTCATATGAAGTTTTATCATGACAATGGATTTTTATATATATACAGTAGAACCTCGATAAGTTAAACCTTGATAACTTAAAAACCTCTATAACTTAAAAAAATAATCAATTCCCTTCCCCTCAGAGCCTAAAACCTCTATTACTTAAAATATGCACCCTCGATAACTTAAACTACTAAATACAGTATTAGCCCTGAGTTACTTAGAGAAATTTTTCGATGAGCTCGGTATCATAAACTATCTCCCAATGAGTCATTTCGAAGGAATGTACAAAACAAAAAGTTTCGCGAAATTTATTGACTGCATGTGTTTTTTGTTAAATTGTTAACAAAAATAATAAGTGTACAATACCCTATTGTTTCTTTGAAATCCCTAAAAGCTGTATTTGCGCTGGTTAGGACAGCGGCTTACTTGGATGATTAGTTGTTAATCACTGTCCAGGAAATTGTGCTGTGTGATGAAATTTACCTAAGTAGAATGAGCTCAAAACGAAAATTAACAACACTAACACACGCTGATAAATTAAAAGCGGTGAAAATGGATTAAAAAGGAGAGATGATGGGGCTCAGTTTGGAATACATTAAAGTACATTATCACTTATAATTGAAAAAGAAGCTGCACTCTTGAAGAAACGAAAACATGGAGAAAATCTTTTGTGTAAAAGACGAAAAAAAATTGCTGAATTCCCTATTTTAGAGCAATGTTTATTTAGGTGGTTCAAACAGTGTCCAAACCAAAATATCAGTCTTACAGACTCGTACTGAAACTTTGAGAAACTGTATGATTTGGCCTTTAAGAAAGTGTGCAGCGAAAGTTCGAGTGTAACATAAACCCTTGATAAGTTAAAAATTCTATAACTTAAAATATTTTGTGTTTCCCTTGGATTTTAACTTATCGAGGTTCTACTGTATTTAGATTTTTGACCAAATAATGAATGATAATTTTTTGTAATGCTCTTAGCAAGAATATATTGGTTTCAATTCAATTTTATACACAACCTATGGGCCCGGCGGACGTTGTCCCGCCATAATAATAAAAAAAAACCTAGACGAATTATATACCTAAACCTTCCTCGTGAATCAGTTTATCTTCTGGTGAAAACTACATGAAAATCCGTTCAGTAGTTTTTCAATTCATTGCAAACAGACAGACAGACACACAGACATGGCAGAGGAGTTTATTTTATAATATGTAATGATAATGAATTTAACAACAAGAGTCTGATGTTTTTTACAGGTATATGTTGGCCAACGAGAGCTGATATCCAAGAGAAGTTGGAATATGAATCAGTAGCTTATCCATTCACGATAAAGGAGATGATGCAAACAACAGCCCAGAGGAGGAAAGAAGAACAGCAGAGAATAGAAGATAGGGATAGAGATGTAGCAACGAAAATGTTAAAATTGGCACAGTGGAAGAAAGACTTGAATGATAAGATCAATAAGAAAACAACAGAAGCACAAGCAGCGAAGGTATGTTGTTTAATTTATGTTGTAGTTAAATTAATACAACATATCCGTGATCTAGATATTCAAAATTCTTTAAACTCATACTCATGTTGGCACTTTATGAGTAACTAGCCGACCCGTGCCCACTTCGTTGGGCGGTAATAAGCATTATCAAGCTACAACTGTTCTCTAGAACTCAGTATCATATATATCTCATAATTAAGGCAGTGTTAGTAAGAAAGTTTTCGTTCACCATTTTACTCTGACTCCCCAAATATTACCCCCTACAACGTCACAATCTTTACCTCTTTATAATATTAGTATAGATTATAGATAATAAAATTAGTTAATAGCTTCTGCCCGCGATTTCGCACACGTAGAATAGTTATTTTGGGTTAAGACGCAGCGGTAGCTCTCAAAAGGAAATAATACCCAGATTTTAAAACATTTTTCATTGTTGCTCCGCTCATATTGGTCTTAGCGTGATTATATGTAGCCTATAACCATTCTCGATGAATGAGCTATATAACACTGAAAGAATTATTCAAATCGGACCAGTAGTTCCTGAGATTACCCCTTACAATGCCACAATGTCACAAACTCACATCACAAACTTTACCTCTTTATAATATTAGTATAGATTGTCGAGAGTACTTTTGAATCAATGTTGGGTCAGTGCTTAGGACTATATTTTTCTCTATATCGACAGACTTTTGGTGTGTACCTTTTTTAAATTTTTATTTTTTTTATTTCTGAGAAGCTGTTTTAAATATAATGAGCAATACTTACGATATTATTATTATACTTAACTCTTATTATTATTCTAATTAATATCATGGGTATTATATGATAGCTTAAAGCAATGTTAGTATATTGGATTTGTTATTGATGTAGGTTGAAATCCTTGGGAATGAGTTAGAGCTTTCAATGTAGGAAAACATTGTGACGAAATCTTAACAAGGCAGTAGGGCTACTCTAAAGTTGATTATCACTAGAAAGATAACCATACCTCAGCATATGTTAAAGGTAACCATACGCTTCAAAGGCACACTCTTTTATAATATGTGTTTTTAATTGATTGACACTAACTTGAGCCATAATTGTTAGAAAATATAACTATTACTGGTTTCAGCATGAATGGGTAGGCTTGTCCTGGGTAATACCACCCTCTCATAGAAAACCCACGTGAAGTAACAGTGCTTGCATTGTTGCGTTTCGTTCGGTCAGTGAGAGCGCCGGAGGCCCACCTCCCCTCCCCTCTCCTCTCCCTCTCCCTCCCCTAACCCTTCCCCCCAAAGGGTGGCAACGCACTTGCAACTCCTCTGGTGTTGTTAGTGTTCATGGACGGTGGTGATCACTTAACATCAGGTGACCCACATGTTCGTTTGCCAGCAATGACATAAAAAAAAAAAATTTTGCAGGACAGGAAAGAGCGCCTTGTTGAAGAAGTACGGCGGCACTTTGGATTCACCCTGGATCCTCGCGATGAGAGATTCCAAGAGATGTTGGCAAAACGCGAAAAGGAAGTTAAAAAGCTAGAAAAGCAAGCTCGTAAAGAAGCCAAGGAAAAGATGATGATTGCAAAGTTACAGCAGAAGAATGCAGCACTCGGTGAAGCTAAAAACTGAATATAGTATTTATATATTTTTAATACAGTTAGAATATACATGTTATATGTAAAATAAAAGATTCTATTTAATAAGATTCTTGTTTGATTGGATGGCAGTTTAAATCCCTGAGTCTCACAGTGTGAAATTTTACATAGGATTTCTATTTTATAGGACGTTGGGGAGAACTAATCAACGAATTTCGAGAATTGCCCTAAGTTATTATTAAACTGTAAATGATAGTATATTCCACTGGTTCAATGACTGAACAAATGAATCCGCATATTGTTTCCGTTGGATTAGGTTTCTTTCCAGTCCAGTGATCTCATCTGCATCAGTAACACTGTCCATGCTATATATATCACTATCAGCGAAATCTGTATACTAAAAAAAAAAATAAAGTACTGGAATGTTATGTAAAAAAATGGGGATTAATAAAATCATCTCAATTCTTAATTCACGTCGTCATTAAAATTACAATAACTTTTATAGAGTGAACCGATTTTAATGAAACCAAGAGGTTTGATCATAAATGTAGGACTTTAGCAGTGATGTATGTCCAAACAAATAGACAGATAGACATTTAAAAAAATGATTGAAATGTATTTTGTTATTTATTCCTAAATACCTGCCACAATTTTTTTCATAAAAATATTTAATATACAGATACGCTAGATTTACATTCTTATGTATAGATAGATAAAAAAAATGGTTTGACCCACATGTGGCCAGCTAAGTGAACTATGCACAAAACAGTACGAGGATCTTCAAAAATATTGACATAATTGACGGGTTGATGTTCAGTTGTTATTTTATGGTTCATAATCAAGAATACTTAATTCAATTTAGGCCATGAGAAGGCGCCTATGAACGTCGAAGCTCCCGCTGGTTCGGACAAACAACCCAGTCATCAAGAAGAACCGGCAACAAACTCGATCTGGTTTATCTTTTCATGATAAATATTTTTACGGACATTTGTTTTTAGTGGATGCACAGAGAGAGGCTTCATTTCCAGATGTCACTAGGATCGTTCACATGTTGATCCACCCTATAATAGCCTTTAAAGATTAAAAACCACTTGACATGAGACTTGAACTCACTATCCGGCAAATCGGTAATGTACTTCGGTACTTTGTTGTAAAACCTAACACTATTACCTAAACCTGTTTTTGGTCTTAGTGAGCCTGAAACATGGAATTACCAATTTGCTGTTTCTAGTATTTAAATTATGTTGGTCTTTTACTAAGTTCAGCTTATGTAAGTTTTTGCGGATATACAATAGATTATCAAGAATGTTGTAGTATAACGGATCGTTTGATACCATTTTCTTCGTCAGTATGCCCCACGGTGGCTTAAAATTGTACAATCATAATTTAATAAATATAATGTAATAAAATTTTACAAAACTTTAAACACTATTCGATACCTTTAATAAAATGCAATAGAATTGCATAGAATAGAATAGAATCCTATTGGTCTTAGCGTGATGATATCATATAGCCTTCCTCGATAAATGAGCTATCTAACACTGAAATAATTTTTCAAATCGTACCAATAGTTCCTGAGATTAGCGCATTCAACCAAACAAACTCTTCAGCTTTAGATTAGTATAGGCATCTCAAAAAGGTTAAACTCGATCTTATTAAATGCGTCTTGCGCCCACGCTCGCGTAGCCTACCCTCGCGCCGCCGCGAGGGATGGAATCCTCTTTAGTTCCCGCACACATCGCGGTTATCAGTAATATCTCGAGCCTAGGTCGTCCCCGTGCGGAGCCCTCTTGATATTATTTTCGCGATACAGTGACTCACCTACATCACTTGAACACACATATGAGATTATCTCTCTAACACACACGTGCACATATATACACATGGTGGGAGGGCTTTGTTTTTTTCCCTCATCGAACTGAATCGAATAGTTTTAGTTCGTTTCATTCCGATATACACGTATCCATTTGTGAATCATGCAATTTCGATTGTATGATTCACAAATGAATATATGTACGAATAGCTTAGAATAGTTAGCTAGGTAACAGCCCAAGCCGAGGTGTGCGTGCACCCTTGTGTATATTACCTAAAAACCAAAGTGCCCTAAGCGCTCGGCCTTAGTAGTCCGGTGAATCTGAAAGATTCTGTCGGGTTAATAGCGTAGTCAGTTCGAGAAAAAAAAATCTCAAAATGTGCAAAAATGTGCATTCTGTTACTATACATACATATAATAAGCATGTAAATATAACGTGTCTACTTTTAGATTTTTGTGAAAAAAGTCGTTGCTGGTGTCCTGGAATAAGTAATAAAATACATTTCAATCATTTTTAGAAATGTCCGACTGTCTGCCTGCCTGTTTGTATGAACACGCATCACTGCTAAAGTAATGCGTTAACGATAAAACCTCATCAAGAAAATCATAAAGCATTTCCTCGAGTAACATTTTGTTTTCGTTTCATTAAAATCGGTTCACTCTAACAAAAGTTATTGTTATATTAATGATGACGGGACTTAATTACGAGAAAAAAGTTAGATAAGTAAATGGACTTACGCCCGGTTTCTTGGGTACTTTAATTTTTTTTTATATTATAGGAGGCAAACGAACAGACGGGTCACCTGATGGTAAGTGATCACCGCCGTCCATTGACACTAGCAACACCAGGGGAGTTGCAAGTGCGCTGCCAGCCTGTGTTTGGGGGGGAAGGTGGTCCTCCGCCGCTCTCACTGACCGAACGACACGCAACAAAGTAAGCACTGTTACTTCACGTCGGTTTTCTGTGAGAGGGTGGTAGTACCCCGGGCGAGCCGACCCATTCATGCTGAAACCAGTAGTAGCTTCAGCGTGGCTCTACCACTCCCAAATTAATTATTAATTAATTAATAATTAATTGTAGTTTATCTGTGCAATAGCGTTATCGGTTCGATAACTTGTCAAATTGCATTGCTGAACACACAATCATACAATTAATGTCCGGAAAATTCAACTGGCCAGTAGACAGTTTATCTTATGGATAACTTTGTTGAGTTAATAACTATTGATAGTTTAACCGAGTACCTCAGAAACCGGGCATAATATTTAGCCACTGCTTTTTACATTAGGTTCCATGCGGACGGAGTCGCGGGCACAACTAGTCTACGCATAGATGTTAACAAAACAAAAATCAAAACGATATTATAGCGAACAATTAATTTATTTATATAAATAAAATGTGAATTCATAAATAAAGAATAATAAAAAAACGTTCTCATGATGAGTCTTCGTCTGTGGAGGAATAGAGTGCCTCTCGGGGGTTCAGCGGCACCGCGGAGTGGTGCGAGCGCTGGCTGTGCTCCGACGAGTAGACCAGGGTCTCGGAGGAGTCACTGACCACACTGCCGCCAGGACTGCTCCTCTCGTATCCATTCATCTAGGATTAAGAGGACTCGGTCTGTTATCATTACCTCGGGACATGACAACCCGTTAGTTTTTGGCACGATCTTGGAATGTCATTTAGTGGATTTTGTGTTACCTGACTATATTTCGTAATATTAGTGATATTTCACGCAATATAGCTTAGTTATTGTCCTCTCTCGTTTCTCAAACTGTTTTCTTTCTTTCTAAGACTACATCTTCTTCATAAGTGTATGTAAATTTATAATATTGTTTACGATCAATTAAATTGTTTGACACAAAAACTAAATTATATACAATACCCACCTTTTTCGCCTTAACTTGGGCCGCGACCATATCCTCTAACAGCCGTTCGGCGTGTGAATTTCTCATATCTCCCATTTGTTTCTCGATCATTTCCGGTCTCTATAACAATAATTTTATATAATTTAGCTTTTCACAAATCCATTCTAAAACTCTCTAATCTCTATATATTCTACAGTAAAGAGAAAGCACGAAGAAAGGATTTTCGGAAATTATAAAATTTTATCGATGGAAAACCCAATATGGCTAGCTCTTAATAAAAATAGCCGTAATAATTTTAATAATAATAATAATTTATTAAATTCAGATATTACATCCATTTTTGTTAGTAAAACTTGGCCTATGTTAAAGGTAATACAGCATGTTTTATTACTATTTACAAATTTCTTCACCCACACAATCAGAATATATTAGTTTGTGTAGGTGCACACACTTTTTAACAAATTTGTCCATTTGTGGACAAACAAACTATCAGATCTATTTGATAACATCTTCAAGACACTATTTGAGCTGCCACACATTCGATCCATCAGTGAGTTTGCTTTTTTTCGAATGATTGCGTAAAAATCATCCACACGAGCTTCAGCAAACATGCCCGATGCACTACAATATCGAGGCAACCCCAACAATGCTCTAAAGACATTGTTGTACTGTATACGCAATGCATTGTATGCAAGCAGTGTATATGAGGTCCAGAGATTGCTGGTATAGAAGCTCTGGCAATAGGCTTTAAATAATGTTATTTTTACACTTCTTGTGCAACGTGTAAACCTCCGGACCAGCATATTCCCTCTCACCGACAATGCCCTGCGCTCTCTTTCTATGTCCTTGTCATCTTTCATATTATCCGTGATGTAGTGTCCAAGATATTTAACTTGTGAAACCCTTTCTAAAGCATTACCACTAAGACTCACAGGTAGATTGCATGTAATAGCTTTCTCGCGAGGATTAAATAGCATATAATGGCTTTTATTACAATTGTATTTAAGACCATATAAATTAACATAAGTTTCACACACTCGTAACAATTTCCTGAGACCACCAATCGAAGGGCTCAACAGCACCATGTCGTCGGCATAATTTATATTATTAAAGACATTTATTATTAATAAGACATTTCGCGTTGCTTATTATAACATGACAACATAAAACTATCATTAGGAAAAATCAATTACAAGTTCCGATGTCAATATTATCATCTTTCGATTCATTACTTATATAATGATACATAATTATGTACTGACATATAAATGCACAAATCAAACTACTGGGGCTATTACTAAAAGCCCGGTGAAGCTGTAAAAGCCCATTAGGCCAACAGCGGTTAGTGAGTTCGAAATTGATGCTAGGGCCGTCAATACTAGCTGACTCGGCCACGGATTACTGCGGCTCAGGTATTTATGTAATAATAACATTTTAAAATTAAAATTATGGTAAACTATTTTCAAAATTAAAACATGGCGCCATCTATGAGATATCTTACAGTCGGTTGAAACTTATAATTAATAATCAACATAGACGACCATTGAATTCGTAACTTTAAAAATATTTAGGCCATTAATCGCTATATATAAATTATCCTATCTAGCAAGTTGCACCAAATTATACGTAAATGCCAACTTTCATGAAGATCGGTTGAGTTCATCGTGGACAAACATCATGACGCTGTGTTTTTATATATTAAGATTGCAGAATAATGCCGAAAACGAATAGTCCAGTCATTATAGTAATTTATAATAGGGATTATTGCTATTTGTATTCATTATCAATATTGTAGAATACAAAATTCTCTACAAATTTGATAATAAATACAAATAGCAAAAAACTCATAGGAAATGAGACATTTACAAAAAAGCGCAAAAAGAACGATTTTTGTGACCTTTGACCTTGAAATTTAATAGTTGCGTACACCCTACCATATGTAGGTTTTGAGAGAACTTTTAGGGTGTCAATATACAAGTATTTACAGATTTACAGCTGGGTATCTCGAATTCCGAGATTCTTACCTAATTTAAGCTTAAATGACTGGACTATAATGTTTACGACCTCTATAGTCATCATCTTATTCTTTTAAAACTTAATTAAAATACTAAGCTTCTACTTCTACCGCTTGTGAACTATACACATACAATTACATCCATTATCCAATGGGAAATTACCATTTCGAGGGATTCTCTGAAGCGTTGCGGATCTCCAATCAAATGTGCCGATTTCGTTGTTTTGTTCGTCTTGTTTTGGTCAAACATCTTGACGTGTGCACTTTGCGCTTTCTTCGCAATCATATTTACACGTAGCTCGTTAGACTCGTATTCATCTATTTCTGTTATTACTTCTGGCTGTTCTTTCTCTACCAGTTTATGTCTTGACGGTTCATTGAGACATTGTCTGCAATATACGTTACGATGTTCATTTATTCAAGAGGCCGTCCAAGTATTACGTTAGCAGAATTTTTGTACTTTCTGGTTGCCCCCTCCCTCTTATCACCGAAAGTAAGCAATGCTCTTTCCCCCCTCTCTCCTTACATCAAAATTGTTCACATACTGAACCATCCTATATAAGCCTTCTCTTTTTTGTTTTCTTATAAGTAAGATATACATATTCATCATCATCATTACCCTTATCCCACCTAAATAGGGTCGGCACAACATGTTTTCTTTTTCCACTCTCTCCTGTCAAATGTCATTTCAGTATTCACACCTTTTACGCACATATCACTTTTCATACAGTCCATCCACACCTTTTTCGGTCTTCCTCTACTCGTATATCCGTCCACAATCATACTCAACACTTTTCTAGTTACATGGTAATATAAGATGGTAAGATATACATATTTGAATGTGCTATATATGTAAAACAAGTCCTAAATGTTATACCGGTGTATAAACTATTACCATACCGAATTTTGTCAAAATCCGTCCGGTAGTTTTTGCGTGAATCCCGTACAAACGACAGACAGACAAAAAATTTAAAAACTATGAAAATGTGTTCTGTCATTTATTCTAAGCCCAACAGAGTGTTTTTTTTTTTAAATATTTTATGTACAGATCTCGTCCTGTTAACCTTTTATTGTATGTATATAGATTTTTAAATATATTATGATCGTGTTATTTTACTCTATATTTTGTAATATCGGTGCCATTTTACGTAATATAGTTCTGTTATTGTGCACATGTGAAGTGGGTGGAAAATAATACTACTAAGCATGAATTCTGGGATGCCATAAAAAAACTCTCTGAAAAGTACTAACGAGGGAGCCACCATCTTGTTAGAACATTGAAATTATCGCAAGACACTTGTAATACTATTTACTTACTCGACAAATTTCAAAAATAATATGGGAGATTTGTTGCCAAAAAAAATATTAAAAAAACAATATTATCAGTAGATTCAAAGCTAAAATATAAAGTTCCAATCGTTTTCATGAAAATGTGGGATAATAAAACTCACCCATGACATTGGTTATTTTTGATGAACGAATATATATCTCTAAACGCTTGCTGAATGTATGACAGTGTGTTGTGATCAATCGGCACGTAACTGGAGGATTCCGAGCTGCTGGAAAGGTCACCAGATCGCGAGCTCGCTTCAAACGACTGTTCAGATCCTGTGGGACGCCAAGGCTTAGATAAATATTTCTGGTTAACTTAATCTGTGCTTAACTATGATATGCTCTGTGAATAAATTGTTAAGTTCGTTGATACGAAATGTCCACCGACATTTGGCAGTGACATTTAACTACGTGATATCTGATGGAAATCAATGCCTATTTTATTTATTTACGGATAGCTAATGAACAATAATTCATACAGTGTAAAAGGGAGTAAAACTACGTACGAACAGACTATAGATACATTAGACTTTAACGGTGTTATTACAAAAAAGTTAAATACGTATTGAACCCTGGCTTTAAAAAGGTCTCGTATTGAATGCACCGCGGTCGTTGATTGTTCGCCTTGTTTTGTCTCGCTTTGGTTACGTTAGGTTAGACTTGTGAAAAAGGATAACGCGAACTTGCCTCGGGCGAGCGCGGTGCATTTATTAGTAAACTGTTTTAAACCAAGTATTCAATACTTATTTAACTTTTTTGTAATAACACGGCCACAATCCACAATTTTGACCACAATCTCGTCTGATGTTAAATGACGGTGTGATCTAGGATGGTGAACACGCCAAACCTAGAGGGAACTGGCTCTCCAGTACAATTGCCGGCACACAGCAACAGATGCTGGGCGATAGATTTTCAACTTGAAGTTTTTCGTTAGCCAGACGGACTTAGAGAAAACCCTACCACCATGTGGTTTAATCAGAGATTTCTTCATTCACCGAAAGCTTCGACTCAGTTGCTAGGATTCGAACCTACGTCCATTCGACGCAGTCTCCTGACACGCTATCAACTAAGCCATCATCGCTTCGAAGGTTACCATAACATACGCTGTTTTCAGTTTTAAAATGTACAAAAAAGAATAGAATACATAAACTAGAACATCATAAGAAACTATTTTATATAATACATAATAGTTTAAAAAAACACGCTTTCATAAAAAATCCTACTAAAAAAACAGAAAATAAAATTTAATAAATTTGGATTAAGAATAGTGTAAATTAGAAATAAATGTATATTTTTGTAAAAAGTGACAAAAAAATGATAAAAATACTGATATCTGGAGGTGCTGATATTAACATGCGTCGTTATCATCGAACATTTATTTCTAATTTACACTATTCTTAATCCAAATTTATTAAATTTTATTTTCTGTTTTTTAGTTGGATTTTTTATGAAAGCGTGTTTTTTTAAACTATTATTTATTTTTCATATTTTAGATAACTTTTTTTTTCGGATTATTGCATCTACCTTTGACAGGTATGTAAAGTTTCAATTAAATCTGATCGTTCAAAGTAGAACAAAATCGAGCTCAAAGGTGTCGGTTACGAACATACATACATACAGGTGAAGCTAATAAAAGCGTGATAAATACTATTTAAAACAAGGAACGTAAAACAAAATCATAATAAAGACATACATTATTAGGAGTTAAAATTGATGGCTCTAAACAATAAGTTAATGCCTTTTCGCTAAAAGTGCCAAACGCAACGACAAAGATGTATATCTGAGTAGCTTATTAAATTTACGTTAGTCCATAAAATATCATAAAATTGATTAAGGACAGTGTTGGCAATTTGTCCTTCACTTTTCACTGATTCAATATTTCTTTAAGAACATATTGTTGTATGGTCTGCTTTGGATCGGTCATGTAGCACACCAATTTGCCCATCCATAACCAGAAAAGACCAATCAGGAATTCAGAACTTATTCCCATATAATTACCAGACGAGGTAGCACCGTTCGTCCATAGTCGAGCATGTTGCTGCTTTAGCTGTTTCATTTGATCAACCAACTGCAAGTTCAACTCCTCGAGCTGCTGCCTGTGAGAAATCTCCTCTTGGAGTTGGTCCTCTAGTATCTCCGCATAATCTCTATTAGATAGAAACATAGGTGCAGTTTAATTTCATGCCCAAAAAAGCATCCTTGCTTGTCTATGGATTCCAGTTACTGTAGCTATCAAAGAAAGATGATTCTACTAGTGTAAACTTTTTTTTTTTAAGCTCTGAAGGTTTTAGTTCACGTTAGGTTTTAGTAGGCTTATTTGATGTTAAATAACAATGTGTTCTAATATAATAAACACACCAAACCTAGAAGGGCTGACTCTCGAGTCCAAAAGAACATACCAACAGGTGCTTAGCGACAGATTTTCAACTTGAGAATTGTAGTTAGCCGGGCGGACTTAGAAAATCTCTACCATCATTCTGGGGTTTATTCACGATGTTTTCCTTCACCGAAAGACCGTAAACTCCGTTTTTAGGGTTCGAATCTACGTAAATCGACACAGTTTCCGAACACATTATCAATTAAGCAGTCATCGTTTCACTCACTACAACATCGTATTCACGATTGATTGCTCTTGGTTTAAATGAAATGATTAAAAGTCTAAGAAACCGGTAAACGTATAGAGTCATTTTGGATCAATATTATTCTACAGGAATTCCAATTTAATCACGCCCTGACCAATTGCATTTTTAAAAGTTGTTTACTCGTGGAAGTAGATATTACTAACAACTGCATCTGTTTGGATCACGAACATCAGGCATCAGATGAAGGTGCAATACCCATATAAGTAACATGCTTCGGCGTGTCGTATTCTGGAATCAACCAGTATATATCCGATAGTCAAGGCGATATGGTAGAGCAGAAGATCCTAGACTTTTATTCTCATAGACCACTTTTAAAATTTAGCTGATTGTTCCGGTGGACACCCTGAAGTTACATTTTCACCATATTCCCAAAATTCGACAAAAAATGAGAAGATTAGATATAAATATGGAAATTTGCAAGTCTCAACACGTTGTACTGAATATGGAATATTCAAGTTTTTACAAGTAACTGTCGCTGAGCTTCTTAAAATATTATCTGTTTGAATTGATGGGTGAAGTCAAGCTAACATTTTAGTTTTTCACTATCGAAAGCAGATAAATGTTCATGGACCCCCGCTTACGAATTATGAACCCCCATTTTTTTGTAACGCCAACGTAGACCGTCGTCCAGTCTTCCGTAGACCCCTGGAGGTCAATCTGGTCTACTTTAGGAACTAAGGTGGTACAGTGTCTGTTCACCTAGATTGCTACCACCATAAACCAGTCAACGTGACCCTTTTTAGTATGTCGCGTTTCGGAATCAGACAATCCACATATTAAGCGGTTTGCATTTTTTTTTATGGTAGCACGACATAATGACTGCACTGTGCATGATGGTAAGCACAGTACAATCCAAAAACAAGGGCGACCACCGAGTGACACTTTATCCCTCGTCGGTCGCCGCTGCAATGCCGGCCTGCGAAAAGCTGGATACACACAGGCTGATCCCGAAACGCGACCCGCAGAAGTGAATCACTATGACGGGCTTTTTCGCCATATACATGGTGGTTGTTACCCAGTCAGGCTGTAAAACCCTACCACCCCGTTTTCGCCATTGCCTCGTCCGTTATTCAGCAGGGTGCACCACGTGCAGGTGAGGTTGGCTTGGGTGTCTCAAGTCTTAGATTTTATTCGACACCCTTTACACCCCAAAACCGGCATACCGGGATGTCAGCAACAACTGCCGATTGCTGGTAGATTACTTAGTGCTCGCTATTGTTTTTGGATAGAACTGTACTTATCTTCAGGTACTGTTACTTTATGGTGCTATGGTAGAAAAGTAATTAAAAAAAAATAACACGATTTACTGTAAAAACAACTAACAGTACCCAGCTTTTGAATTGGAAAGACAAGAAGGAGATATTGGGCTAAGTTCGGTTTCGTATAGCATAATCGATATCTATCGCAGTAATTGCGCTGTGCGATAGATGCGCTTTGCAAAACCGAAACGACCCGATATTACCCGGACGTCCCACTCTTATCACCGACGTGCTAAATCAAACGCTGGGTATTGAACATCACAGTAAAACTACAAAATAATTCAAATTTATTATTGATTATCTACGTATTCTCACTTACTTCTCTTTCTTTACGACGTTGACTTTATTCACATATTTCGTGGACGCAATCTTCGTTGACATAACACGGTCTTTTATCATTCCATTCCTGGCAAACATTAACATTGATTCAAATTAACAAAGTAGCGTTTTATATACTTGGCGATAACTCGTATAAGTATTTTTAATTTATTCCAGCACTGGTCTTTAGGGATCGTTCAAATAGGGGATCCTCAAAGCTCTCAGCCCTCCATGCTTACGTGAATAATGGCGTCATTTTTACAAAATCTCTAGTTTCTTCAAGAGTTTTTAGTTACTAATTATTCCTATCGTAATGCTGAAATAGTCCCATGGCGCCTTAGTCATTAAATTAGTCAGTCAGTTTATGAAAGAAATTTTAAAAAATAACGTCTTTTAATAGTTAGAATTTTCTTATACATCTATAACGTCTTTAAATCGTTAGAATTTTCTTATACATCTATTTTCATTGCTGTATTGGCAATTTGACAGCGACACCTTCACCCATAGGATTGAAAACAACATTTTAAAATTTAACCGATAGGCATTACGTTGTGGCAGGACACTTTTTATTCATTTTTATTTAATGAACTAGCTGCACCCGCAGCTCCGCACGCGTTTTTTTGTTCGTATTATATAATTATAAAATTGTGAGACTGTGTACAATTATAGAAATGCTCCTTAAAAGCAATTGTATGTACGACACGCACGTCACTTACAGTAACATGTAACGTGTACATTAGATATATAAATACTAACAGCGTGCCAAATGTGGTTTGTCATCAGCAACATATTTTTGGAATCTTAACCCACTATATAACTACCTCAGTACTCACTTACAATGTATAAGGAACTAATGAAACAATAACTTAAATTATTATTATAAAGATTGACATTACATTGAATATCCATTGCTATTATAATTAAGATTTTGTGACCATACAAAAAATAAGCGCTTGTTTGTTCCGCAAGAAATTGTGTTATGGAACTCTTTACGTAATATGTTTATAATCTAAGATCTAATTAGGAAGACTACTATATAATTAAACTTATTAATAATTATAATGTGGAATTATAAACTATAAGCTGATAATTATTTCTCTAATCTATAATAATATTATAAAGAGGTAGAGTTTGTGAGTTTGTGACGTTGTAAGGGGTAATCTCAGGAACTACTGGTCTTTTCAGTGTTATATAGCTCATTTATCAGGGAAGGTCATAGGCTATATATCATCACACTAAGACCCATAGGAGCGGAGCAGCAATGAAGAATGTTACAAAATCGGGGTATTTTTTTCCTTTTCAGAGCTTCCGCTGCGTTTTAGCGCAAAATAACCATTCCAGGCTTACGTATTACCGCCCGACGAAGTTTCGGATATTACCCGGAACAAACAGACAGACAGACAGAAAAAAAATTAAAAATTGCATTTTTGTTATCAGTGGCTATATATATATATATACTTTCGTACCCAATCAGTAAAAAATGTTTATTTTGATTTTACATACAGACACTTCATTTTTATTATATGTATAGATATAGATGATCAATTACTACATTAGGGACAAAATCGCGCGGCAGGTAAGGTTTTAAATCAATATTTATATAGTCATATTCACGTGCAGGCGCGGCGGAATACTATCGGTAACAAGTTGGTCGGAGAGAAGTGACTCCCGCACAGCACACTACTTCATTGTAAATGTAACAACCTGTAATTTCCATTCAATTCGTATTTAAATATCAAATAAGATGGAGGCTTATTGATCACAACTCTATGCGTTACCATAACGCCAAAAATTACAAGGAAATGGCGCAAGATTTTGTCCTTACTATAAAGTAAAAGTGGTACAGTCGAATATCGCTGATATCAGCTGACTGAAGTCCTGCGTCAATGTATAATCAGATGAAGAGTTATTAATGCGGTCCGAAAAATGTACTTGTAATACACAATTACTATTATCAGAACTTGATAAATACCAGAGCCGAACTAATCATACGGCAGACATTGGAAAAACTACGGTATTTAACAAAGCAATTTGGTGGTTGGGTTTACCCATCGTTTTACTGAAATAGATTAAAAATACCAATCAAAACTATACTGATACTTACTTGGAAATAACAGACTTAATCGATCTCCCATCACCTGAACTACCACTGACGTTGCCAAGCCAGGAATACTAAAGATAGTAATATAGTATGAAAAATGTATAGAAATGTATTAGTGCTTATTTATAGCAGTTTATAGTTCCATATGAAACTTATAAGTCCTAATTTATATCATATCAAAAAACTAAAAAACCCTTGACTACGTGTTTTGTAGACTCGTCAGAATATAACAAATATTTCCATAAAATGATAAGGTGTGTGGGTGCTTCCAAACGCAACAAACTTCTAAATTATGTTACTTAGGACGTAGGCCATTCTTGCCTGACTATATTGTGCTACTGATATATAGAGACGAGCTACTCAATGTATGTACAGATAACTACAGTCCGCGTCAAACTTTTTGACCGCTCTGAATCAGTTTAATAGAAATGTAGGTATGTATACGTATAACATCGAGGCAATTTAAGGATAATTAAATGTCAATTTTTAGATTCCTATAGTAATATTTAAAATTTGTTTTGTATTAAACTCTTAACTATATTACGTGTAATCTAACTCATGGCTTTATTCAGAGCGGTCAAAAAGATTGACGAGGACGATATATTTATTTGATAGCTTATGTCACTAACCTCATAAATCGGTCGAATATGAAAGCAATAGTAATAAAAACAGTCATTACAATTCGTAAACATCACCGAGATGGATGAAATATAAAAAAAATATCTCAAGAATAGTAAAAGAATGTCAAGTCCTTTAACCGTAACAGGAGATACATTTACGCAAGCCAGCATGACAGTAAAGACTGACGATGGATTGCACTCCATTCAAACGCAGTGCCCTAATTTTGCCGTATATATAATATGAAAAATTTTGGTATTTTAACGTTATTGTCTTAACATTTATCTATGAACAGTCTAAGATTATATAGCATCTGGAGACGTACAAATGGTTGTCCTTCTCTCTGCGGTATGACAAGCTAGCATGACGATAAATGTGTATATATAATTGTCGATGGTCGGTAACAGTTCTCTTTTTCTTTGTTTTTATATTCAGTAACCAGTCTTCCAGGTTATTACTGCCATTGTCGAGTAGGTAATAATGATACAATAAGTGTTTTGCGATTTTTGCGATAATTTCAATGTTCTAACGAGATGGTAGCTCCCTCAGATTTAGAAAAACATCTCAGAATTAGTGCTCCGTGTTATTATTTCTCATTCACATCACTTGTGCAGAATATCCAAACCAGCCAAAAACAAATCACACTTTGACCATAGACGTAATGTTGGCAATTTGTACACAATAAACTTCTCACCGTCTGTCCTCCCGTTCCCCTTTCGTTCCGTCGCAGAGCTGTTCGTATCATAGATAAAGATTCGTTGTGAACTTCAAGATTGTGTCTCATATCAAGCACTACTAGAGTCGTATTTGATGTCAGCGTTTGCAGCGCTATTGAGGACGTCGCTTCCGTGAGACCGCAATTCTGGATGTCCACCGCTAGATCAGAACAATTTTTTATTTACACTCAAATTTATTTTACTCTCATATTTTATAAAAAAATACATCATACATATTGCAATTTTTTGGTTTCACGTTTGATCACCGATGATGCTACCGGTTAAATGTTAATGCGACCTCGAAGATTGCAAATGCACATATATTACAAAACACGTCGGAATAGTTGTTATTGAATACTACACACATCAAAAAAGTCTAAGCAACATTAATTTCTAAGTATTTACTCAAACGAAGTGCGTAGGTAAGTAAACTTTTTTGTTATTGATGACATACTGGCTGGTTGAAAAAAAAATTGATTATGTTTTGTTTTTTCATAAAATTCAAATGACTGCGAATTTGTTTGAATTTAAGTGCGTTTTAATTGCTACGTTTAGTCTTGATTTCATAATTTTACCAACCATTTAAATAAAGTTAGCGATAAAATTGAATTGTTAGATATTCTTTACGTCATGAAGCGACGTCATTTGATGGCAGATGAAATGCAAAGAGCTGTAGGGCTGTTGCAAGCGGGAAGTAATCAATCTCAGGTATCTCGACATTTTGGCATTCATAGAAGTGTTATTTGTCGTCTTTGGCAGCGCTACAATAATACAGAAGAACCCGCTGAACAGCATCCAGGCCGTAAAAGGAGTACAACCACTCGGCAAGACCGGTACATACAACTGACTGCAAGACGCCAGCCGATGTTAACCGCTCGAGAGATAAGTTTGAGGCTACAAATTTCAAGTGGTGTTGATGTAAGTCCTCAAACTGTGCGAAATCGACTGCATGAGTACGGCCTACGAGCTCGATGCCCAATCAGGTGCCCACCGATACGTCACGGGAATCGCGCTCGTCGATATGAATGGTGTAGAGAACGCATAACATGGACCCAGGAACAATGGGATAAAATTATGTTTTCCGATGAGTCGCGATTCGGGTTTAAGCCTGATACAAGAAGGGTGCGAGTGTATCGTCGGCCCGGAAATACTGAAAGGCTCAGGTGCGTTCAGGAAGTTCATCCATACAGCGGCTCAACAGTTATGTTATGGGCGGGTATTATGAAGAACAGGCGAACTGAGCTCGTTTTTGTAAATGGAAACATGAATGCTGAAAATTACATTGAGGATATTCTCAGACCTTATGTCTACCCATTTGCACAAACCTTTGGCTCCGATTTTAGGTTAATGCATGACAATGCGCGTTCACATACAGCTCGGCGAACCAGTGAATACTTTGCAACGGAGAACATCCGGGTATTGCCCTGGCCTGCACAATCGCCAGATCTCAACCCCATCGAGCACGCATGGGACATGCTCCAGAGACGTGTTTTGAAGGACTTGGACGGAGCGACAACAACCCAACAGCTGAAGGATTTGCTACAATTCCATTGGGAGCGAATACCGCAAGATGACATACACAGTCTCATTAATTCAATGAATAATAATAATAATAAAACTCTTTATTGCACACACGTTGAAAATATACAAAATTAGTCATCAGTTTACAATATGTGTACAGTTAAGCGGCCTTATCGCTTAGAGCGATCTCTTCCAGACAAATCGAATAATCGTTGCCGACAAGAACTTATAAATACAACAGCTGTTATTTTTACATCATAGAACCCTAAAGATATTATTTTAAAAATAAAATACAACGTTATAATGTGAAGACCCATCCTAAAATTTAAATTAGTACATGTTGCTTAGACTTTTTTGATGAGTGTATTTTCCAAATGGTGATAGCAAACTTAAAGGGTCCCTTGAAAATGCTGTTTAAATAATTAAATTGTTTAGGTTTCATCAGCACGCTTCAATAAACAAACCATCATTAGACTGCTTTAAAAAATTCTTGGTCTTCTAGCTAACAGACCAAACGATAAACGTTTCTGGTTACAAATTAAAACGTCTCGAGAAAGATATTTATTGGTAACGATTTTATATAAATATGTATACAAAGTAAATATGTTTTGTGACTGTGAAGTTAGCTATAAATGTTGTATTACGAATGAGTTGACACTGTGACACTTAAAAATTATCTTAAAATCCGCACGCTATTTTCTATAATAATTTGTTGGATTTATGTAAATATTCCTCTTGTTCAAATGTCTACTTATCAAATTTCATAACTATCGGAGTAACAATACAGAAGTTAATGTGTTTCAATATCACCTATATGAATACACTTAGACATGCCAATTCTCATGGTATATGATCAAATAGTATTGGAAATTTTGGATATTACACTTTAACATACATATTCTTTATATACCTTATAGTATTATGACATTATATTTTGAAAAGCAACTTCACACTAACCAACTTAGGTAACAACAACCGTGTATTGGATTTTATAAATTTCTAACCTTTAATCCACAAATCGTCGGGTAAGACGGAGAGCAAGAGCGTTGCGCCTGCGTCGCCTAGCTGTGGGTTCGAACAGAGCGTAATCCGTCGCAGTCCCGCCATCGTGTCCAACTCTGGCAGTCGGTATCGGAGCGTGTGTATCCAGTTTTCGCTGTATCTGTGGATTTTTTGGTACTGAAACAATGGAATTCTTGTTGTAGTCAGTCGGGCGGCATATCATTTTGAAAATGTTCCTGATCATATATAATTTACTAATCTTTTGCTTGTTAGTTGTTGTAATTCTGGGGAAAATTAATAAGAAATCGTATATAAGAGTAACCCACTTTATGACACTCCTTGCACATATTTCAAAGCACGACTCACCATTTTTGATACTTTACAGTGTTCCTATTATCAATATGAGAAATTTGAATATACTTAAGTACTTAACCACAATGTACGACAGAATAGTTTTTGTTAATTTATTACATATTAATTCTAGATTTGTCCGCCCAACACTATGTATGTTGGAACATATTGAGAGATTGATAGATAAGTTGAACAAATAATTCTGTTCGTTCACGGAATCAATTGTTGGAATATTTATTCCAAACGTTACCACAAGCTTCACATAGTTTCGTAAACTTCAAAACTTTCTTGTGTTTAAATTAGGTAACATACCTTAATTAAATCGGCGATATAGCTAGCACCAAGTGATGTCAGTTCGCAACCAGTTAGATCTAGCGTCAGTATATTGGGCTTACAACGGACTGCTTTGCAGACCGCGAGGCATCCTGCATCGCCAACCAGACATCGCGGCAGATATAAATGCTGAAGCGAGTCGTTTCCTAGGATCGCCTGCCAAATTGTAACAGTCACTATGTCTTGAATACTAGCTTAGTTATTTAAAGATATAATTTGGATAGCTCCGTATTTCAAGAGTATATGGTATGGAGTATTCTAAAACAAATAATATTCACTAAATACATCGTATAGATAGCCAGAAGTATCAAATTATACTGTATTATTTTACAATTATTTATGTTTAAATTGTTTATTTTACTATTGGGTAATTTACTGTTTTGAATTATATTGTAGTTTGTAACGATGATAACATAAGGGAATGAATATTCTTGTGTGTATCGTATCTTTGAGTGCGAGCAAGCAAAATTTTCTCCTTTTCACACATATTTCATATTTACATTTTATAATTGCCATTAAATACGAACAAGGGATTACTATATCGTCATTATTTTGTTATGCTTTGCGTAGAAATAAGGCACTACATTATTATTTTCCGTAGAAACTACCACCTACTGTTTAGTTCTTAGGCCAGTGAAGTTACGAAAGCCCATTAGACCACCAACGTTAGTCAGTTCGTAAAAAAAAGACTATTCAGTTTATATTGTGTGATTACTGACGAGGTTTCCTCGGTTGTATCTATAAATTTATTAATACAATATTTAGTATAGCAAACAAATAATTCACTTAAAATGAAGCTATTACAAAAACAAACACGAAATAACATGTCTGGCTTTGAAGGCCAACATAATAATTAGGTTTAGTAAATAAAACCTCTGCATTCCATCATTAACCAATACAACTTCCGTAAATTTAATAATATAATAAAAATCTGTTATTATTATTAAATTAAATTACAAAATAATAGAGTTTTAATATAAAAGTTATTAAATATTCAACAATATACTTTAAAAAAAGTTTCACTGTAGAAAGTAGCCAATTGATTATTTTAGTAACTGTACGCTTCCGGTAAATGCGCTTTTAGAAATAGTTGAATGACTTCATATAGAAATTTCCGATTATTAATTCCATATAGATACATCATTCTACTGTCTTGATGGTCTACACCATTTTACATTACCATAAATCGATCACCATTCCAATGCTGATGTGATATCACGGCTACGTACGATATTATGTACACATTTACCTCGCACAAAGGATTAAGATATGGTATCTTCAGTGGTAGGCCCTCGAGGAGTAACGATGTTAGAAGCGTTGTGTTCGACAGTAGTTGACAGATCGCTTCCACTAGATTCGTCAGCATAAAATTTGTAAGGATGACGGCACGTTTGTTCACTGTTTTTACGAGTCGCTCACAGTCCACGTGCTCCAACACTATTATGAAAAATTTGAATACTGCAGGAAGTGGTTCATTTTTTACTATTTCATAAAATACTTTTTAGATATATACCTGATGTCAAGTAAACATGAGCTGAGTTAAGATAAATTTTAAAATTAGGCTAGTAATTAACTAGATTTTTTTAAAGGCAACACTTTCCCTAGTAATCGTGTCCGGTATCGTGTGGGACTTAATTTACAAAACGTGGAGGATAAAGGAGTAGTATCAAATTTAGATGGGGCAGCAGTTTGAAAAGGACACATAACTTGTTACTTTAATAGTTTTGTTTTTAATGCCACTGGGACCACTTTTAATAACATTTCAAGTAATGTGAAGCGATGATGGCGTCGATGATAGCGTGTTCGGACACCACGTCGCTTGACGTAGGTTCGAATCCTAGCAATTGAGGCGGGGCTTTCGGTAATCGAAAACACTATCACCAAGTACCTGTTGGTGCATTCCAACAGCTGCACTTGAGAGTCAGTCCACTCAAGGTTTTGCATGTTTACCATTTTAGAGCACATTGTCATTTCACATTAAATGAGATTTCGGTCGTCAAACGCTAAAATATCTATAAAGTATTTAAAAAAAAGTAATACTCTGTAGTTACAGTTCATTTTACCACTTTTTTGAATGAATACCCATATGAAATGGAAAAAATAGGGGGTGTAAGTGGTGTCGAATAACATCTAAGGCTTGAGACATCCAAGCCAACCTCACCTGCGCGTGGTGCACCCTGCTGAATAACGAAAGAGGCAATGGCGAAAGCGGAGTGGTAGGCTTTTACAGCCCGACTGGTTCGCAACCACCATGTATATGGCGAAAAAGCCCGTCATAGTGATTCGCTACTGCGGGTCGCGTTTCGGGATCAGCCTGTGCATATCCAGCTTTTTGCAGACCGGCATGACAGTGGCGACCGGCGATGGATGGTGTGTCACTCGGTGGTCGCCATTGTTTGTGGATTGTCCTGTGCTTACCATCAGGCACAGTGCGGTCATTTTGCCATGCTACAATTAAAAAAAAAACACCACTTACACCTACTCTCCTTAACATAAATATAAAAGTAACAGACACAAGCTACATCGAAACATGTATCACACAAATAAGTAATTTATTTTGTGTGGGTTTCAAACCCACAACTCTTAGCGCAGTAGCGAGACGATCACTTTACCACTGTGTCACCTTGCGGTTAATTAACTAGAAAATCTTACAACGTGATGAATATACCAAATGAAACTGATTTTTCATCAACTCGTATACCAATACATAATACAATTACCTATACCATAAAATGTTCATTAACTTGGCAGTTCTTCCCTTTCAAAAGATTGGAAGGTACTTGCGTATATAATGCACCGCGCACGCCTACCGCTAACGCAGCTGGCTCGCATTATCTTTTTTCGCAAATCTAATCTAACCTAACCCAAGCGAGGCGAAACTGTCGTGTTAAACTTCAAAATCATAAAGATGTTTGTATACAAAATTACCAACAATTGTTCGGAGGTGACAAACTCAAAACGGTACCGTAGTACGGTGTCTATTTCAGAAGTCTAACCTAACCGAATCGAACCAAGACGGGAAAAATGAGAAAAATAAATCAGATAGGTTGTTTGCGAAACAAAAACAATGTGTTTTATATTAGAAATTTGATGATTTTTAAGTTAAAACAAAATAGTTTCGGTGTAGTTTAGGTTAGACTTGCGAAAAAAGATAAAGAGAGCCGGCCACGGCAGCGGTCGACGAGCGCGGTGCATTTAATACGAAAGTACCTAAATTTCTTATTTGTTGGTTAGGTTAACACTTACCAGTCTTTACTGGCTGTCTGCAGCGTATCGACACAGAATGTAAGCTTAAATCGCAGCTAAGAGCGTTCAGTATCGGTGGCCAGTCGGCATACTTGATTCTATCGACGCAGAAATCCAAAACCTTACCATTACAAGATGGTATCACATTATTTAGAGGGGTCAAGTTCTGTAATTTACAACACTTCACGTAACACTGATGGAATATCCGACTCGCTTTCGGTTCAATTCCTTTGCCTACCATTTTTTTATTCTATAAAATATATCAAAAAATCATTCGTACGCGCATAGAAAAAATCGGTCGATCGCTCTGAAGCGATATAGAATATTAGTAAAATTGTGATTTTGCTTGTAACGTTTTATAAAAAAAAATATGACATATGATTGATATTTCGAACTCAGAACGGTTTTGACATGAATCTATATGTCTACTATTCATTGTACCGTTCAGTTAACCTTTTTCAACTTCATATCATATACATGGTTACCGAAACTAGAATCGATCATATACCGTATTGGTATTGCAAGTGCAAGTCATCATCATCTACTTACGCTTATCCCAAAAGTAGGGTCGGCATGACAAACATGTGAAATATAATTGGGCTTGATCTTTATGAACAGCAGACTGCATCACGCCAACCGTCCTTAGAATTACTGTGTTATACCAATATGAGTTTATAATTACTATGTATAATTACGAGATCTGATAGGTACATCTTCGATATAAAATAAGAAATCAAATATAAATTGAACATTACCAAATGTACAAAATCGCAATCCTTTGTAAGTTTGTTTCTGTTTAAAACATCGAGACATCTAGGGATCTAAACTATTGGTTATTATTAGTTCTTTTTGATTTATAACATAAGATTAGATTTTGTATTTTTTCGAAGATCAAACGATATGAAATAAATCTACTGGCAACCCCTACGAGGTAGTTTCACTTATATAAGCATGTTTTAGTTACCTCAAAGATCTTTTTAGCATCATCCATAATCAGAAAGGAAATCAAATCTAATCGCGATACTAAAATAGGGTCGCTGTGTTTGGACACAATATTACTAAGCTAAATTAATATTTCCTAGATACAAACAGCAACGTATACACAAAAAAGAAACACAAATTTATCAGTTTACAAGTTTTATTAAAAACGTTTGTGACATTCGTATAAAATATGTCTTTAAACATGGCAATACTACACATTAAATAATTTTTTAATTTTGGAAAAAAAAATCATTACGAATATAAGATAACAAACATGCTTACTATACCTTTCTAATAACAAAAAAAATATCACAATGTATCCATAAAAACAACTTTACCGGTGCATATTAAAAGAAAACACAAACAAAAGATATTTTTTTGTTTTTATACAGAATTTATTAGAAATGCCAAAAACATTTAACTTCTAACTGTGTTGCCATGATAAAGTACATATACAAATATACTATAATAACATTATAAATTACAAACAATACTTATGAAACCTCTGTTTACCGAAGCACTGGATATTTACAAAAGCAATATAAAAACTTAACTATTACTTGTTCTCAAAT
Organism: Antheraea pernyi; assembly: GCA_015888305.1. Classification (NCBI taxonomy): domain Eukaryota; kingdom Metazoa; phylum Arthropoda; class Insecta; order Lepidoptera; family Saturniidae; genus Antheraea; species Antheraea pernyi. The sequence goes on from MU158718.1 coordinate 2,341,792, forward strand.
GGCGTATGGGACGGTTCAAGTATTACGTAATAGAATTTTTGTAAATCTGACCGCTCACTCCCCCTGGTCAGCAAAAATAAGCAATGCTTTAGCCCCCTCCCATGCTTACGTAAACATGTATATAAGTATTTTTAAATATGTTTTGGTTAAATAAATAAATATTACTGACCTAATTAATCACTGCCCCGCTATCCCTTATGTCATCAAAAATAAGCAAAACAAATCAAAGACCAGTCCTTACGTAATACTTGAATAGCCCCTATAAATAATACAGACGATAAAATAAACAATGTTTTTTATTAAAAATAATTATATAAGTGTATTTCTATGGAGTACGAAACATAATTTAGAAAGTTTTAAACTTAATAAGTGAAAATATAACTATACAGGTATAAATGTTGGTAACTTCATATAGATGCATGCTTGGTTTAATTATGCGTCATTTAAAAGAGAGCCATGATTGGTGTAAAATTGTAAAACGTTAATCATTTTCAATAACAAAGCCACTCGTGAATACGTGTAATATTTATTTTAAAAACCTTGCACCATAACCTTTAATCGCATATTTTTAATATTTAACACCGGATTCCAGAAAGTTCCATAAATTTTGACACAAACCAAACTGAAGACTAAAATTAGGTTAACTTTTAGGTACAAGCCGCCATAAGCCTCTAAATAAAATGCCATATTCTTAACCGATCAACAAACGATATAAAATAAATCAATTTTGGAATTAATTTTAAATAAATAGAACAGCATTTATATTTTAATTGGTCATGATTAAAAACGACCCAATGACTCCTTATCTACGGCATCTCGTAAGAACAAAAAGGATAAAAAATATTCAAATATTTACTTCAAAGAGACAAATTCAGGTGATGTATTAATACCAAGCTTTAACTTTAAGAGAGCAACGATAATGTTACCTTTTTATATGTAATATGAACATTTTTTTTACGATATAATTATATAAAAAGTTACACATTTTACTTTATATAATCTAGTACATAATCTGAATTTGCTCTTGCGCAATAAAGATAATAAGATCATATTTAACTTTATTAAATCAGATAAATAATGACTTGACACTTTAGTTAAAATTTAAAAAATATATCAATAATTTTCAATATTTATTCTTCATGAAACACATTGAGGCGGTATTGCCATATATAAAAAATAACAACTAAATAATATTTATCTACTAATCTAACGATATCACATAACGAGTTACATTAACTTCCAATAATGTTGGATTTAAAACGCAGTGACAGTAGAAAGAGAAGGACAGTGATACGTTCTTGAACGTCTCTTTTACGCAAAGACGAAAAAATATTTTTTTAGGTAATTTCGATTCTACACTATTTGATATTAAGACAAATCGGCTCCTTTGCGGCAAAGTTGACACAACTCAAAAAGGAAACATTTTCAATACATGTACTACCAATTTAGAAGTGCGAGTTCTATAATTGTAACAAAGAATAAAATAACTCTTCTCAGATCGTTCTACAACAAGTTTGACATAATTTAAAGTGTTGTGTAAATTGAGATTTTTCATTGTTTTCTTTTATTCAATATAAGCTTTGTTATTTTTAAGAAATGTCATCTTTGTCGCTACTGTGTAAATATATATTTTCTATTAATTTATATTAAAAAAGCTCCGAGATCCGTCTTTTAGTATCTAACGTTCTGGATAAGTACATAATCATTTTCTGGAAATTCTGTTCATTTATTAATTACATAATTTTTCACATATGTGTGAGCTTAGTTCTATTTTTTATTAAACTGTAAATCGTACATTTACAAAGTAAATATATATAAACATTACATAGATTATTTATATTGTTGTAAATTATTTCTACAAAAATCTTGGTTACATTTATTTATTAATCGGGGAGTGGAATCTACTTTTTATTATTTGTTTTAGAAAGTAATATAAACAAATAATTATTTAAAAATATATATTTTTATCACTAACAAAAAAAAAAATTTAACGCTTTGATAATAACTTGGTTAAATAAAATAAGCTAACGCACAAAAACCATCACCGTTCGATTAAATATTAATAAATCTAAGATTTATATAATGGTTTGACAAAGTCTCATTTAAGTTTATAATAGTCTACATTACATTGATCTTTGGAACAAAATCCTTAAAAAAGTAATTTTGAGTAAAATTTGCACAGTTGTTTATTTTGGATCAACAAAAATCTACCCACTGTAAGAAATATTATAATATGTGTAGAATGGGGTGGTTCAAAAAATACAAAAAAAAAATCGAGTCTCTTAAAATTAATTAAAATGAAAAATAACAAGACGATTTTCACGGTTAAAATGTAATTGACAAAAACGTATATTTTTTTTAAATGATTATGATTTTTTATTTAATTTTGAGCTTTGTACGGTGCTCTTCAAAACATGATGAATGAATAGTAAGAGACTCGAAACAAAATCGTTTTTTAGGGCCACGCTAATAAAGAACGTATAGCAAGTAATCAGTAAAATTTTAAATAAGATCATCAAGATCAAGATTGAATCACGACTTTCTGTATACTGTGTATGTATGTATTTGTGTTCGAATGATCTAGAAATTTAAAAAAAATGTACGCGTTAATATTCTCTACTAATTAAACCACTAGGTATCGCGTAGAACCGTCTTGAAAAGAGAAAGAATTCTTCAAATCGGTTTGTAATTTCCTGAGATTAGTACGCGTGTATAGAGAAGTACAGATTAACGGAAATGTTTGAGGGAAATACTTAAAAACGAGATGAAAACAACAGTTTGTATGAATTCCGTAGAAATTTATGTTTACATTAACCTCATTTATAATAATCTCCGTTTGATAATAGGAGCATTCAACCTCTCGTTGACTCAAGTTTCGGGCCGGATACATGAATTAATCGATACTTTATTATATCGAAATATTATATCGATGTCGATACTTCAGATATCTATAGTATAATACTCGAACTTCTTTTTTCAATTATTTTATAGCAAATCCACGCAATATATGTGAATGTATGTACTAGAATGAAACTAGGTGGTGCAATACAAGACGGTAAACTAGTCACAGTGTCTGTTTGATTTTACCAAGTTCCAACCTCAATTAAAAAAAAAACAATAATTTTATTTGTTTTTTTTTTGGCAACCAGTCTTCTAGTAGATTATTACTGTCATTGTCGAATAGGTGATGATATTACGTATGTATCTTGCGATCATTTCAATCAACTAACAAGATGGTGGCCGTCTTGTTACAACTTTCCCGGGAGTTTTTGTGGCAAGTCAGAATCCATGCTAAGTGGCGTTCTACTGCATCCACTTCCCTTGTGTATTATAACCAAACTATATTACGTAAAACACCACCAAAATATTACAGAATATAGAGTCAAATGACAAAAGATTATGAATAAAATATAAAATCCACTACATGACATTCACAAGATACCGCCAAAAACAGAAAAATCATTCATTTCTTAATTCGTTCCCTACCTAGGTAAAAATGTGTCATTAGTAGGGAAAAAGGTTATTATAAATTTATCGATATCGATAAAAAGTATAATTTATCCCATTTTTCTTGTATTAAAACGTTATTCAGGGTAAGGGACATAGTTGGTATTATAGGACATTCTACGATCGGATTCAGGTTGTTCCGCGTCGCTGTCCGAGTTAGAACGTCGACCGGTCCATTCGCTTTCCGGGTCTGAGAATATATTCCTATCGGCCAAAGCATCGTCGTCCATCGCTTCCATATCCAGTTCTTCTGTTAAATCGATATTATTTTTATTATCACAGACATATTTCACCTTTATCAGAGTCAATTTCGACGCGTAGTCTATGAACACAGGTTATCAATAATACAAATGCTGTATAATCTAAGTTAGTATACTTTTTTTTTTCTAAATGACTACGCTATTGAGCCAGCAGGGGCTTAAAAGCTTCACCCGGGTGCGAAGTTAGTATACTCAGATATATTTGTATGACTGTATTTATTAAGTCATAGATGTGCATGCATATAAATCTGAATAATGTAGTAGCAAAAAAAAACTGGTAATTGTAACTGTAAACATTTATGCTTATTGGCTGTAATGTATGCCTTGTAAATAAATGAATATAATGGAAGTAACAAATTGTCACTTTAGTCATGAATCTGTTCACTAAAGTCCCATTTTGCGGAGAAAATCGTTATTGTAGTGTTCCTCCAATTAGCCGTAGCTAGTCTGTGGTTTAGAGGGTAATAATAAAAAAAAACTATCAATTTCCCGCGACTTTAATTCTTATTAATGATAATTTTATATTAGGGATTGTTTTTAGAACCGAATCAGTAGTTTCAGACATAAGTACATAGGTACAAACATGTTTACAATATTTATTTTTTTGTAATAATATTGTCACAAGGAATAGCTAGTAAATATTTTTAACATGTTCTTTAACCATTACGTTTTATCAACATTTGATTTTATTTATTTTAGAATATTTCGATTTTTCATAAATCATTAATAACCAATATAGTTCAATACAGTTTTGCATGCTGGTAGTGCTTTTTCTAAGTCTGCCTGCTCATCTGTCACCGTCAAGGTGAAAATCTATGGTCAAACACTGCTATATTTAGCGTGTTTACCATCTTAAATCACATCTTCATTTAATATCAGATAAGGTTGTGGTCAACCGCTAAAACCTATAAAATATAAAAAAGGTTAATATGTAAATATCCTTAACTTCTATCATTACAACTTATAGAGTTAATATATTCAGTATGAAAATGAAACAGAAGACTATAAATAAAATTGTTTTATTTATTAAAATATATATAAAATATCTTACCATTATTGGCTATGAGGTCCGAGGACCAATCGTTGTCGAACTCGAGCTGCTTGTTGAGATCTCGTTCGGTTGGCGACTGCACCGCATCCGTATCAGCATCAGTCACGTCGTAGATCTCTGTCATTTTCATCTGATAACGAATACATATTATATATTATTAATTCATTTAATATATTTATAATTTTACAAGCAACACCTTGCACATTTCAATATAATGGTGCTGTAATACTGGAAATTACAAATATATAAGAAAATTTAATGTTTTTAATGAGAGAATGAATATTATTATATCTTTTTTACTCTTTCGAGTGTGAGGGACTCATTTATCCCATATTCTAACCAGTATAACCGGGGGCTGATGTTAGACACGTCCGCAGGAAGTGGACTCTCATTACCCTGCACGTGTTCCCTCGGTGTTGCTAACGAGTAATAAAGTTTTGGCCGTCGTAATATTATACATAAACTGAACCTCGCAGCGACAAATAGAGTTATCAATCATTAAACGATATAATAAATGATGTATACTCTATTTAACTACATATATGATTAAATAAATAAATGAAACCAGTATAACCCTAGTGTATAATTAATTTTGATATAGCCATATAATACTATTTGTATTCATAACACGGTTACGTATAATTGATAATTATTAAAGTCTACCAATTGTAGATGGAAGAACTAAGTATAAGAACTATAAGTTTATTAAAATATATAAAAAAGCGAAACGTAGTACTTATTTCTCGTATAACATTTTTTATTATCAGTTAGTGTTATTGGTTTTTATAATTAAAGTATTCGAGTAACTTTTATATTACATCATACTTTACAAAAGAGTTTATAAAACATAAACATATTTAATTAGACATTAACCGAACGTCGAACTTAACGTAAATGAAATGTAAATAAACAAATTATAAAAAAACCAGTTCTAATCGATAACCACGTGCGTTGCAACACCCGACCCACGTCACTAGCATTGCGCGAAAATGATATGACGTCAACTTTTGTTATTTTCTCATCGAATATTATTGTCGATTGTAGTAAACATTGATGAGTGCTATCGGTGCAGAGTGCAGTAAAGGAACCATTATCATGTTTACAAGATCGCAGTGCAATAGGTCACATTTACTCATTGACACAGGGTTGCCATTTTAAAATAACGAAACACTATACATCACACGTAATAATGTGACTAAAAATAATCATTAATACCAAAAGTATATACTATTTATTTAAATTTTAATAGGTATAAAATAATTTAAAATAATAAGCCTAGTATAGATTCAAAAGCCTATACAAATTCTCTTATATAACTCTTGAGTCTTAAAAATTGGTGATTATGAAATGTTAATAGCCATGAAAATATTCGAACAAGGTAAAACCTAAAATATTTGAAAAATATTTATGAAGTAAATATAAATATTTCATACACTTTTGTTCATTTTAAAAACGCCATACATTAACCATTTTTTTATTAAAATCTATTTTTAATTTTTGATCTTTTTTGGGTGAAACTTTACAACAAATTTCAGTTTTATTTTAGTTTATTTTCATCTCCTCGTATTTGACATAGGAAATTCTTTTTTTTATTGTCAACAATACCTGGACTGTGTTCAAAATGTCAAGTCTCTATCTCATTAGGGAACTAGTTTAAAACCCTTACAATGGCCAGTTATAAACATAACAAAAAAAGGAGTTCACTCTATAGATGCAGCCGTTCAGTTCACATACATTCGTAAATTGAGTTTTATATATATTATCATTAATTATTCAAATTAAATGTTGTGGGGTGGTAGGGTACTGTAGTCGTCAGAATCGCAAACCACAATGGACACAGTGATAAACTCGTCGCAGTAAGTCGCTTCTGTCTCGTCACATTTTAGAATCAACTAATGTACACCTCAGCTACCCACTGTTGGTAAAATCTTGTACAGTGTAATTGCATTGTACTGGTTCGAATAAAACGTGTTTTTATTTGTATATTATACTAGCTGACACGCGGAACTTGGTCTGGGCCAAATTGTTTATCAGTTCCAATTGTATTTCCAAACACGAAAAATCTTTAAAAACCTGGTCCTGAATCAATACCTACTGCATTCAACTGAGATAAAAACTATCTTATAAATATTGGCGAGAAATGTCTTCCCAGTACGCCCTCGGATGCACCTGTGCCCCTCATCTCGGCGCCAAGCCTACTATTCTCGTACGGCCAGCGGCAGCGACAACGCAATAATTTTACCGGCTTATAGATTTTATTTTGCATTATCTTTTGATCAAACTCAAAAAGATGATGTATAAAACTATTATAAAGTCATGTTGTATGCATCTGAGTGCTGAGCTACGAAAGAGATGGATGAGAGAAAACTACATGTGGCAGAGATTAATGTGTTACTAGAATGGATAAGATTAAGAATGAGTATATCAGAAAAAAATTGAAATTAGCACCAGTGAGAAAAAAGTTGAGGAGTGTTAGGTTAGCATATCGTATGGGCATGTCATAAGCAGAGATGAAAACTCTGTAACTAGAAAAGTATTAAGTGTGATGGTGGAGGAATATAGGAGTAGAGGAAGACCGAAAAAGGTATGGACGGATTGTGTGAAAAATGATACGTGGGTAGAAGGTGTGAATACTGAGATGACATCTGATAAACGAGAGTAGAAAAGAAAAACATGTTATGCCGACTTTATTTAGGTGAGATAAGGGTAAGAAGGTTATGATTATCTTTTGACCAACTCTATCAATTAACATGCTGTAAAAAGTAATTTTGTATCTCGATGACATACTATTTTCATTTAGAAATTTGTTTTTATAAGAACTTGTATTTTAAAAAATATCACATAGTATATTAAAATTAAGTTTAAAAATGACCCGAGCGAATCACGATAACCCCAGATTATGTGCCTGTCCTTACGATCGGACGATGCCCGCGTCATCAAACTCGGCCCGTAGGTCAAGTACACAGTATGTTTCATACCGTACGATGCGAAGGGAACGTTCAACCATATTATACAAATAATAGTAATATAATTACAACAATTAGATCATTGGATTATTCTAATCGATTTCATTCTCCAGTATCGAATAAGGTTAATGCTTCTATGTGTAGTCCTCGTTAAACTTTAGCTCTCATATTAGTCCTAAGTTCGGGCTTACGCGTAATATTGTCAAGAGTTAAAGAAATAGTAAGTAAGTAAATAAAAAAAAACGAATAATATTAAAGGAATATTATTAAACATTACTGATTTGCTGGACAGTGAGTTCAAGAACGATGTCAAGCAGGTTTTAACTGGAAATGGTACCCCTCTCTGTGCATCCACTAAAAACGAATGTAATTATTTATGTAATGTGAAAATATATAGCATAAAGAGATAAACCAGATCCGAGTTTGGTTGATTTCCGAACCGGAGGTAGCTTTGAAATTCATAAGCGCCTTCTCAGGGTATAAATTTGACAAAGTATATTTTGAAAACAAAAATCTAAAATTGGCATTTATATATCCTTCAGTTCTCTTGATGTTAAGCATTTATTGGGGGACTGGTGTTACACGCGTCCGGAGGAAGAGTAACTCTCATTATACTCTCTCACATAAATTTAACCTTCCAGTGACGAATATAGTAGTGGATCAATCGACGATAATAAAACACGGATACTCTATTTAATCATACGATTAAATAAATAAATGGATTAATTTATATATCCTTAGATGTCTCGATGTTACATATATAATATTTATTTACACCTACAGCGATCAAAGAATTTGGCACTGACTGTGCTAATAAGACAGCAACGCAATGAACATCGTACTAATTTAAATCTCATTATTCAAACTGTTGCTAAATACTAAGCTACGAAAGGGTCATAATGGGTAGTCCGGTGAAGCTGTAAAGACCTTGCCAGGTCAATAGCATAGTCAGTTCGAAAAAAAGGGTCATAATGTGTGGTAAATATATACACAAGGACAACAACATTGTGTCTTTGTAAGTAAAAGAGATGCGTAATACCCATTTAGCTACTTGAAGTATGACTAAGAATTTCCTAAGACTCATCGCTCGCTTTGCATATTGTACTGCAAGTCAAAGGTACGTGACAGCGTCATCTAGTCATATATTTCATAATCACAATGTTACCATAAAATTCCTACCAAATACATATTAACCCTTCGAATGTTTTTTTTAAGACTCAGATCGGAAAATGGCTGACCTTGTTTTAATTTAAAATATTTCGCTAATTTGGTTTTCAATTATTTTACATTACATAATTTGTACAATTTTTTTAAAGTTATTCAAATTTGATTTTTGAAGTGAAACTTCTTTAGATTCGTTGTGATTTCAAACCGGATGCAACGGAAAACGACAGGTAAGAGACACAAATACAAAAATTTGTGAGCCAGAGCGAGAGAGCAAATGTCGGTGTGTATGTATATTGCACACTGTTTATATTAAAAAAATTATAAACCCTTATGGTTCTGGACAGTCCAAGGGATAAAGAAGTGAAAAGACCGCCGTGGGAGTTTTCCGCGTGATCTTGGAACGTCATGTACATATCGTGTAGTTTTTGTATTCTATACATAATCTTGTGTTATTTGACCCAATTTTTTTAAATGTTTGTTGACATTTCACATAATGTAGTTCGGTTATCGTATATTAATGAAGTGGATGGAAAACAATACCACGGACCATGAGTTCTGATACACCACAAAAAATCCCTGGGAAGTTCTAACAACGGGGCCGCCATTTTGTTAGAACATTGAAAGTATCGAAAGACACTTACTCGACAATAGCAGTAATATAATGTCGAAATTGGGTTATAAAACTAAAATAAAAAAGGGCCGCCGTAAAAGTTCTCTTACCTTGTTCTCACCGTCTAGGTAATAGTACGCGAGAAGGGCATCATGGTGTGACGTCACGTTCAGTATCTGCTCAAACGTGTCCGAGTCTTCGTATGTGATACGCATATCGCCATAGGTTACGCGGAATTCACTCGCTCGCCTGAAACGGTCAAATTAATATGATAATAGTTTATTTTAACGAAATCATAAAAAAAAAAACATATTTTTGCAGACTCAGCTTCCGAAACATTGTTCTGACGTTTATATTTCGGTATATTCATACTGACGAAAAATAATGTCGTTCACAATTTTAGGGGAATATTGAAAAACAAATAATAAGAATATTCTCTTTATAAGGATAAGAATTTCGTTCGCAACTAAACTGGCTTGATCTCGTTCAAACGCTCACATATTGCATTTTCTTTATGGTGTTTCTATTTGACCCTAGATCTGCACAATATCTCCAAGAACGATTCATTTTCTTAACGGTCGTGATCTTCGTTCGGCATACATTAAAACTCTGGAGATACCTCAGCACAGCACACATACCTCTAATATATATTCAAACTCATTCACAAGAACTGCCATAAGATTATGGAATACATTACCGCGTCGACTTATAGATGTCGAAACTATCAATAAGCTTAAAATTAAATTACACCACTATTTATTTGAAAAAAAAAGGAGACCGACTGTTCGTGATTTTACAATTTGTATTTATAATTAACTTTTGCTGTGTGTATACATTTTTTTTACTATTTTTGTCATTGTTATATATTTGTACGTATGTATATTTATGTTATATATTATATATATACATATATAGTATATAAAATAAAACAAAGACTACTACAGCGTCTGTCTGTCTGTCTGTTCGCGATAAACTCAAAAACTACTGAACGGATTTTCATGCTGTTTTCACCAGTCGATAAAGTGATTCACAGGGAAGGTTTTAGTATATAATTTTTTCAAGGATTTTTTAATAAATTTTTTATATATTTTTTTTAATAATATATATTTATAGGGCGGGACAACGAGTGCCGGGCAAGCTAGTGTTATATATGTATTTATGTTATTATAGTGTTATATACATGTATATATTTATTTATCCATTTTTTTTTATTTGTCTATATAGGCACTACCTACAAATGTTTTTGATTGACATCAATACCGCTGGTTAGCTGGAAGAAAATGCCTTATGGCATTAAGCTCGCCAGTGTACAAATCAAAAGTGCAATAAAGAATTAATCATTCATAAGAAGATATAATAATAAACTATAAAGTGATATTATTTTCTAAAAAGAGTTTACACACCAATTATAAAACGTTAAGTAAGTTTTATTTTGATTGCGATTTGAATATACTGATAACACTGAGAATCCTTGTAGTCGCATATGCGCCTAACGATATTTATACTTTAAGGCCTAAGGAATTATTGATTGCTACTGGTGATCATTATTCTTTAATAAGCAAGTATAATTCTTATGAAACATAGCGTTGATTACTAAAAACATTTATAAAGTAACGAAGCGGAACGATCGACGGATATTTGTACTAAAATTTCAAAACTCTTCGAAATAGTATTAGAAAATGATATTTAGCTCGGGAAACGCAATCAGGCGAGGTCACTGTACATTACATTATAAAGTAAACGATACCGGTGACCCTGTTGCTGTGTGTGACGTCACACAGGTCAAGTGTATTCACATTGTCTCATTACAACCTAGTTTATTGTCTTCGCAGATCCGAATTATAGGATACCCAAGCACCCGTCCGGGCATCACCGAATGAGATATGCCACATTCTTACCAGCTGAAACGGAGTATGGATTCTGACTCGCCACAAAACTCCCTGGAAAGTTTTAACAAACCGGCCACCATCTTGTTGGAGCATTGAAGTGATCACAAGAAACTTGTAAAATCATTATCTACTTGACAATGGCAGTAATAATCTCTTACAAGGTTTGTTGCCAAAAATAACACTGAAAAAACCCTACAGTCAAATCAAATCAAAAATACTTTATTCAGTTTAGGCCCTAATAAGGCGCATATGAACGTCAAACTACCATCGGTTCGGAAAACAACCCAGTCACCGAGAAGAACCGGCAAGAAACTCGATTGGGTACATCTTTTTAACATATATATATATATATATATATATTTCAAATACATTATACGTTACAATAACGTTTTTAGTGGATGCACAGAGAGGAGTCAATTCCAGACGTCACCATCGTTCACGTATTGATCCACTCTATAGTAGCCTTTCGACACTAAAACCCGCTTGACATGGTGCTTAAATTTACAGCCCGGCAAATCGGTAATATGTTTTGGGACTTTATTGTAAAACTTAACACCATTACCTAAGAAACGATTACTGGTTTTGCTAAGTCTGAAACATGGGACGACCAGTTTGTCACAGTTTCTAGTATTTAGATCATGCCGGTCTTTTACAAAATGCAGATTTTCAAAGTTTATACGGACATACATTAAATTATCAAGACAGTGTTCCTTCACTACCCGTTGGCCGGATTCTGCAGATTGTTTTCACATTTTATTTGCTCAAACCGACAGGTGTCAGTTCCTAATAATTATAGATATCCTCTTCGTAGGGCCTAGGCTCTAGATGTGTCTAAATTCCGCAGGTCTATAATATGTTAGAAGAGGTATGTCCTCTCTAGAGATGAGGGTCCCCGTTTATCATCCACGGATTATCCAAGCGCGTGATCAGGGTATAGAGGAGTATATGCTCACCCATAACCCCCAACCCTAGTCCACATTCGCGCAACAGGGTCATAGGGGTTTTTATCCGGTAAGAGTCCGGCATAACCGTCACCCCAGCAGTGTGAGGGTATCCGATGTAGGATTTTCCCGTGTATACAAAAGGCCTATAATATGGTGGCTAGAGATATCCCTGTTCCTACTCCGAACATCACAATATATCCCTTTTCAGTACTCTAATTACTTGTTTTTCGTATACAAATAATAAATAACTAAAATAAACGTGACAGAATAATCTCCGGATTACTGTAAACTGTTAAATTCCGATATCCAAACGCAACCAAGGTCTCGGATAAACGCACTATCTAAATAATTAGAAAATAGATTATGAAATATTACCGAATGACACATAATTTATCGTAAAATTATAACGTATTCTACTCATTTCTCATACCTTAATCTTTTACAATAAAAAAACAAACTGCGCATAATAATTTTCACAACGTGTCTTTAAAAGTAATTAGCATCTCGATAAATTATTATCAAATACGTTTGTAACGAATAATGGTAATTATATTCTGGCGACGTATCATCTCTAACGTTGGACAACACTCGCCCCTCTACCGAATGTGCCACAAATACAATAATATACAATCTAAATTTGATATTTTTCATTGTTCTTTAGCCTCAATAAGATCTCAATTGGAAAAAATATGTACTTAATTTTTTTAAATTTCATTTTATATATTTTCTCTGAATATTTAAACTTCATTTAAATCTTTGAGCTCTCGTATATTGTGCACGTTAGTTTCACATCTAGTAGGTTACATTAGTAACAATTTTATCGTATCAGTGTCAACAGAATCAAACTCTTTTGTAACCAGTTTTGTGAAATAAATTAAAAAAAAAAGACTGTAGAGGCTGTCTATCCAAAAGAGATAGAATAGACGAGGATTTTTTTAAATAACTTCCAGGTTTTAGCGTTTGACCAAAAAATCATCTGATGTTAAATGACGGTATGGTCCAAGATAGTACACACTAAATCTAGAAGGAGAACTGGTTCACAAAAGCAATTGCCGGAACACACCAACATATGTTTGGCGATAGATTTTCAACTCGACGGTGGTAGCTAATCCGGCGGACTTAGAAAAAGGCCTAACTATAGTTTCATCACGCTATTTTCCTTCAACAAAAGCTCTGACCCAGTTGCTAGGATTCGTACCTACGTCCATAGACGCGATGTCCAAACACGCTATCAACTTAGCCACCATCACTTCAAAACCAATACCTGAAGACCTGATAAGCGCTTCCTCAAATATGATCGTATAAGGCTGGGAATAGAGACAAGACAGTCTCCGAATTACCGATACATGAGGGAGCTCTGTTGATTGCAACCGCTTCATCTAAAAAGAGCTGTAAGATGCTGCGCTTAAGCGATTTCAATGAAGATTTCTTCAGTGATTGCTATACCCTTGATGAAATACTAGAAAAATACATTACTTGTATGAAAATTTCTTACATCGTTCCATTAGCGTCGTTTCAACAAGTCTCTATTTTATACCGTTTTTGAGAGCAGCTTTTAAAATTATACTCGAGGATGATTTTTGGCTTAATATATGCTCTGGACAAGCAAGCCAGTAATTAAAAATTAAAGAAAATAAAATATAACCTACAATCCGTTCAGATACGTCACGTAGTTCTAATGGATTATCGAAAGCCCTTTCACTTGAACGAAGTCATGAGCAAGGATTAGTAAATAATAGTAATTCTGATAATATTAAATTTAATAAATACTACGCTAAGAGGAAAACATAATCAGAATTTGCGATGACGAAAACATGGGAAGTGGGACATTCAGATAACGGTCTTTGTTAATTTATATCAACAATTAATTAATTATTGCAACACAACAGCTGTTGTTTACAGTTGCCTCCTCCTCATTTGTTGCTAATTGGTACAGAACTATATGATATAACCAATCGATCTATCTATTTCTACTAGATGAGAAATTTGAAACACAAACCCCGGAAATTCTAAGAACATCGCTAAAATCATTTGTAACAATGCCTTGTTCTAAAATTTCTATATATATTAAGTAAAGAAAAAAGTAAGAAAAAAAAAGGTAGTTACATTAAAATATTTTCAAGTTATATAGTCAAACAGTAAGGGCATTATTTTAGTAAAAAATTGCGTTTCTAATGGCACATAGAACTAATTGGCTATGACTAACAAGTTAACAACGTATGCCTGTATCAATTGATAACGTTCACATTTACAATTACTGGTGATGCTACTGTTACGTTATCATTGGAATAATTTCTATTGTCTATTTCTACATAAGATGTAGACAAAGAAATCCGGATAAAAAATTTACCTGCAGTAACACTGTGGTAATAATAGAAGATCTATAAAGTATCAGGTAACACTAACGCCGCCTAATTGTAGGAGATCGTAACAATTCCCAGTGTGCTTCGTATAATATTTGTAATATATAATACAGCCCTAGTTTTAGATAACCTAAATCTATGTATCTCCCTTATCGTGTTTTGAATCCATCAACGAACGCTTTAAACGAGCCAGAATTAGAGGAAGATTAAGGTAGCGAGGTGTGTAACGGACAATGCGTTTAAATTTTACGACAAAATTAAAAAGGTTCGTTTTTAAATTATGAGTGGACAATTGCACTGTTTATTTAATTTTATTCATGCTATATACATCTAAGTGCTGGGATACGACAGAGACGCGTGAAAAAGAAACACATATAGCAAAGCTGCGAATGTTAAGGTGGTGTATCTAGAATGGATAAAATTTAAAATGAGTATATCGGAAGAAATTTTAAAATAGCACCAGCGACAAAGAAGTTGAAGGGTAAGAGGGTAGCATGGTATGGGCATGTTATGACGAGAGATGAATGTAACTAGAAACGTTTTAAGTATGATGGTGGACAGATATAGGAATAGACGAAAACCAAAAAAGGTATGGATGAACTGTGTGAAAGATGGTATGTTTATAAAAGACGTGAACACTGAGATGACATCTGACAGGTGAGAATGGAAAAGGAAAACATATGGGGCCGACAGTACTTTGGTAGGATAAGGATAAGAAGATGATAATTTAATTTCAAACAAATCATAGCAACTAAACTATCGATATAGGAATTAAAACTTACAAAGAGAGGTTTGATAATAATGCTCTTTACACAAAATGTTCATTGCCAGTTAGACAGTCAAGGACGTCCTAAGTGCAGTGTTCGCTAATCTTTTGATCGCTTTAAATACTTATGCGCATAACACAAATTTACGTATAAATACGTATTATATGTATAACATCGAGACAACTTAAGGATAAATAAGTAATAATTATTTATTATATAGATTCCTATAATAATATTTTAACTACGTTTTGTATTAAATTCTAGACTATCATGCACAAGCTTGAACTTACAGTTATATTTAGAACAGACAAAAAGATTAGTGAGAGCTTTACCAAAGGATGATGACGGATCTATGCTTTACATATTTTTACGACATGAGGAATGGGGGGTCAAATGGAACTTTCCTCGAGAATATTTACTCATACATTATTATTTTTTATTCAAGTCGTGAAGAAAGTGGTAATATGGAAAGATGTGCCAACATTTATGCAAACACAGAAGGAGGACGCCTTTAGAAGGAATGTGCCTTTGCTTAATTTTGTTGACAAGGGAAAGGTGAGGGCCAAAAATGACTAAACGAGTAAAATTTTACTTAGACAATAGTCGAACGGTTCCTAACGTCCCTATGATCTTGGCATCCGGGGCGATCACCCAAATAGCACTCCATTAAAACCGGCAGTAAAATACAATTTGGCTGAGTACAATATCGCCTTTGAAAAGGTTAAAGATTTGTAAATACAACAACTACGTCAACGGATTAATATGAAAATAATCTAAGATACACGACTAATCAGAACGAACGTTAGCATTCGGCGTGACAAACAGATAACATCGACTCCTGAATGTCACATTGTTGTTAGGGTCTACGGACTTTGTTCCGGGTACGTTTAATGCAATGTCAGCTTTATTTTTTTACTTTCGACACATGCGCAATGTTTTTGAAGTGAAAACTTCTTTAGGCGTGTTGAGCGGTATTTTTTGCCGGAGATGAATTTATAATTTGGCGTCGTGACATGCTAGTAAGCGTGATCGGCGGTATTGCGCTTGGGCGGCTTGCATCAGACTAGCGATTTTTTTTTTTTCGAACTGACTACGCTATTGACCAAGCAAGATCTTAACAGCTTCACCGGACTACTAAGGCAAGCGCTTAAGGCACTAAGCCGATGTTATTTTGACAACTAGCTCAAGGGTGCGCGGCACACCTCGGCTTTGGCTGTTGCCTGATACATGCAATTCGCGACCTATGTAAGCTAACCTAAGCTAAGCTAACTATTCATACATATATGAGTTGTTGAAACATATATGTGTACCAAAGCATACATACCTCAATAACTCTTATATATATTTCGTATCGGATAATGTCAGACTAGCGACGCGTAGTATAGGAGCCTGTTTACATCTATATTGATATTTTTCAGCTCATCATACGTTCGATTGATTAATAGACTTTATACAAATGTATATAAGTAATTATTACTCCGAGTGCTAATAGATATGAAAACCACACTAATATTAATAATTTCAATAAACAAATTCTAAAATTAAACCATTGTCATTTACACTAGAATTAATTTAAAAATTCAAAAGAGAGCACAGTTATTTCATTGTTTTGTGTTGGCACTGTCGACAGTGCTTATTACTGACTCGAATTTTCTAAATTCATACTACACTCTCAATTATTTTTCCAAATGATTTGGACGCGTCTTAAAACACATTGTATTCACAAGGCCTTCTTATCGTTATAATTTCGATCAAGATTTGATAATACAGAACTGTTAATATAAGTTATTTGTCGACCTTAGAAACATTACAGATATGTGATATAATTATATTCGGTATCAGATACTATTTCATTACATATATTCTATTCTTTAGTAGTTCTTTATTTATTAATGGTGCTCCCGATAATTAGATTTTTTTCAAAGTCTCTTGAAAAATTTAAAAGAATCAATATTAATTGGTCCATTATTAGAACATCGGCTGAGTATCTTAAGCGCTCGCCTTAGTAGTCCGGTGAATCTATTAAGGCCCTGCTAGGCCAATAGCGTAGTCAGTTCGAAAAAAAAACCTTATTAGAACTTTCAAATGGACTTTTTGTGGCATCTCAGAATTCAGAATTCTCTGGGATATTTTGGTCTCAGTTAACTAAACACGTCAGACTTCTTGTCATTATTAAACCAACTTTGAAACTGTTAACATGGTCAGTAGAATAGCGTTATGTATTTACGAAATATCTCTTCGAACCTTACAATAGAAAACAGTCAAAAATGACGTTGGAAATACTTACAAAGAAATATGTTGTGCTCTTTAAATTTGTTGAAATATGTTGTGCTCTTTAAATTTGTTGAAATATGTTGTGCTCTTTAAATTTGTTATAAGTATTTTTACACTGTATTTTAAAATAATTATCATATCTCAAACAATAAAATATTAATAATACAATTATATGCAAATATTTTTTTTTCACGCGAAGGTCGTTCAATGATAAGATTGTCCGATAATGAAACATAATCCAAATAAGAATACGTTTTGATTAAAAACAACTTGGATAATACCGAACTCAATTTGATAATATCATACTGTCGTTTTAAAAAGTGGTGGTATTATAATTTACATATTCAATAATATTTGGAAATAAGAGCAATATGTGTATTTGTGTCATTTAGAAGCTATACTTTATGTATTTATATATAAAACACAATAACTTTAAAACGGTTTCTATTTCAACTTATGTATGTAGAGTTCCATACAGACGGGGTCATAACAATACAATCTTAGAAGCTTATAAATTATCTAACATCTACCCATGACCGTTAGGAGCTACGCAGTTACCATATAAAGTGCAGGTTAGAAAGTACGTTAACTGAAAACGAATTAGTATTGCGGACAGGTGGTATGGTGCGGCGAAAGGTCGGGAATCGACTGCGGATTGGCCGCCCGACGAGGACCGAACTTTGAATGCCTATGTCAAGACATAATACAGTGCAACACACTCGTGTCCTTAGATCACGACGCAACACTTAAGTTTCACACGAAATTCACTTAAACCCGACAACCATTCAACATCCTAATAAAAATAAACACAAATGAAACTTCTAGAACATGCGAAAGTAGTACTGTCTGGAGTAGCATAAAATGTGCCACTTTCTTCAATCGAAAGACACGCAGACGAAGTCACGGGGAAGGCTAACATACAACATATTAGTAGCGTGTACTATATAACCTTAGAGTATATAAGCAACTATAGAATATATTAGTAGTGTGTAATACACAAGCTTACCTCCTCTCCACGTGGCGTCCCTCGTTCGATTCCCGTTTGGCATCGACGGTGAGCTTGTAGTAGATCTTGGCGGCTACATCGGACCTGTCATGAGACGTATACATGAAGCCGTGCAATTGCTGGAGCATTTCTCGGCTCAGCTTCCATAGGGATTTGCTCATCTTCGGAGTGCATGTTACGAACCTGTTTGAAGGAAACAAAATCGGTTAAGTGTCGATTAAGGAGGGCGCGTTCGTTAATTACGTGAGAGAATTAGGAGGGGTCAAGCCGAATCTCACGTGGGGGTTTCTGCAATTATTGCGTTTTCTTTTCCGGGCAAAAACAGTGTTAAAATGTGAGATAATCAGATTTTAAAGCACAACATGTTACCAAATTGAAATATGACAAAATCTGACACAATAACCTTATACTAGTGGTCGCCCAGTGGCCGACATTCGACCATAGTTCATTGTTTTTTTAAAGGGATAAATATTATAATAATAGTTGTATGTTATAATATCATTGTTGAATGTAGAATGAAAAAGGGTATGTGGAACGTAAGAGTAAAATAATACATACAGTCGAGCATAGCAACCTCCTTCATAACCTTCTTTGAAGTCCTTTATTGACAGATGTCAAAATGTCTTTTTCATTTACATGTGTGTATATGTTGTGTAAAATTGAAGCATTAGTGCCAGTAATGCATATTTTAATTACTTTAATGTACTTCTAATGCATTTTATATAAAATAAATAGCTTTCTGCACTTCTACTCCATATAAACTTTAACTATGCCAAATTTCACGTTCATCCGTTCGCCCAATTCCGTTAAAAAGGGATACAAAGTTGAGGCTTCACGTATTATTCTCTTATATGTTAAAATTCATGTACTTATAGATGTAACATTATTTAGTACTAGCCACTGCCCGCGACTGCGTTCGCGAGGAATACCTACTTTGGGCTAACGCTAATACGCAACGGATATTATAATAGGATAAAACCAATAGGAGCGGAGCAACAATGAAAAATGTTTTAAAATCGGGGTTATTTTTCCTCTTGAGAGCTTCCGCTGCGTCTTAGCTCAAATGTTACACTAA
The DNA here is from genome assembly GCA_015888305.1 of Antheraea pernyi. Taxonomy (NCBI): domain Eukaryota; kingdom Metazoa; phylum Arthropoda; class Insecta; order Lepidoptera; family Saturniidae; genus Antheraea; species Antheraea pernyi. Next base: position 2,361,671 of record MU158718.1, read on the forward strand.
TCACGTATAGTGTCGATGCAGTCAGGAGTGGCAATGGTAGATACTGTCACTATTTATTTGGCCAGAGCTTCTCCTTATAATACTTGTTACATTATAAGAATGCGTAGATATCACAGACATCTTGCCTTTTAAAGGCCCATCTATATAAGTCAAAGCGATTACTATTTATACATAATTCCGCAAAATAATTTAAGTAACACAAAAATAATAAAGTATGAACAAATTAATGTTATTTAAGCTATACAACAATTTTATATAATTATCCTTATTTATGTATCTCTAATGTGTTTACTAATCTGTTTCGACATGTAGCGAATCTCAGCGACATCTTGCCTTTCATGGCCGAACTATGAAGTCAAAGAATATACTATTATTCATAATGATCAAACTAATGATTCAATTCTATATAATGATATTCTTATTTACGTCTTATTAAAATCTATATAATAATAATTATTCTTATTATGTATCTTTATTATGGTGGCGCTAGTGTCAATGTGTCTCTTAATATGGTGGCGCTAGTATCAATGTGTATCTCTAATATGATGGCGCTAGTGTGAATGTATATTTATAATATGGTGGCGCTAATATCACTGTTCCGGTCGTGTTGTAGTCTCGTCTTTTGAATGTGATGCAGCGGCACCGGAGGTGGGTGTTAACACAAAATAATTATTCCACGCGTACGAAGTCGCGGGCAGAAGCTATTAACTAATTATCTTCTACATTATAAAGAGGTAAAGTTTGTGACGTTGTAGGGGGTAATCTCAGGAACTAGTAAACCGATTTTGAAAATTCTATTACCAATAGAAAGCCACGTTATTTGTGAGTGTCATAGCCTATATATCATCACGCTATAATAAGAGGAGCGGAACACCAATGAAGAATGTTTTAAAATCGGAGCTTTTTTTCCTTTTGAGAGCTTCCGCTGCGTTTTAGCCCAAAATAACTCTGGCACGCGTACGAAGTACTAATTATCTATACTAATATTATAAAGAGGTAAAGTTTGTGAGGTTGTAGGGGGTAATATCTGGGGAGTCGGAGAAAAAATGGTCGAACGAAAACGTTTCTTACGAACGCTGCCTTAACGATGAGAGATATATGATTGAGTTCTAGAGAAAAGTTGTAGCTTGATAATGCCTATTACCGCCCAACGAAGTGGGCACGGGTCGCCTAGTAGTATATATAATATCATTGACTGCAAGCTGTTAAGACCTTGCTGGGTCAATAGGGTAGGCAGTTCGAGAAAAAAAAATCATTGCCTGCCGACAAAAGTGAAAACTCAAAACAATGGAACGTTCTCTTTTCAATGGTAAAATTAATTATAGTCTGAAATATTTAAATTTCATAATTTTTGTAAATACATGTCTTCAATTTGATATCTATTGCGTTCCAGCGAATTAAGGTGCTGCAGAAATCAATACCTAGTCTCGTAGGAAATTAAATTCGGTGCCATCCATCTGGATACGAATACGAATAAACCATAGAAAAATTAATACATAAAAAGTATTCATTTGAGGATTTTTTTTTATTTTATATGAATATTCGATATGAGAATGTCTCATTATTTACTTATGGGGCAATATGTTCTTTACGTTAATATTCTTTGTACAGAACACAGGTATTTATTTTAATTTTATGTTTTAGACGTTATATTAAGTATTATTTGCAATTGTATCATGTTAATAATAATTTATTCTGGAGGTCTACAAATAATGAAATCACCCGCGAAATTATAATGTTTCTTATAAATGTGATACAATCTCTATCGCATAATTTTTGAATACAAAAATATTTTTAAAAAAAAAACAAGTTGCTGTGTGATTATTACCCCACGATAGAAGTGAAAACTTCCGAATTCCCAATTTAAAAATATAAACTTGAAATACTACACTGGTTGTATACAAAACATACATAATATTATTTAATTATTATCACTACATATTATAAAACAAAGTCCTCTGCCACGTCAGTCTGTCTGTTCGCGATAAACTCAAAAACTACTGAACGGATTTTCATGTGGCTTTCACCAATAGATAAAGTGATTTATGAGGTAGGTCTAGGTATATATAGGTTTTTTTTTATCTAGGCGGGACAGCGTCCGGCTGATCCGCTAGTAATACATAGTTATTGGGACGATTCATTCCTTGTCAAGACAGTAAATGTGATCGACGACGATTGAAACCGAATATACACGATTTAGCGTCACTGACCTGGCCGTGACTGTGTACTTTCGTTCACTGTTCAACGCGTTTAAAGTTTTCGCTTCCAAAAAATAATACATTTCCATCAAGACGCGATAACTGTTAATGGGAAACATTTACGCAAGGATAACGGGACCCATGACGTCAATAATTCAAACGTTAGCGCGCACGAAATATATTGCAAAACAAAATATAATAATAACATACTTGATCGCTGACTTTTAACACTACAATTTGAATGATAACAAAATACGCTTTTAATTTTGTATACGTATATTCCAAGTTATCAATCCGAAACGCATAGGTCATGAACTGAATTATTGTAATCGGTTCGCAATAATCGAATGCTTGAACAGAATCTATCAGTAGGGCTGATCAGGAAAAAGGAAATGTGTGTGTCGGTAATAGCTCCGGGAAGTTACTTGATACACCCAAGCCAACCTCACCTGCACTTGGTGCATCTTGCTGAATAACGAACGAGGCCATGGCGAAAGCGAGGTGGTAGGGTTTACAGCCTGACTGTATATGGCGAAAAAGCCCGTAATAGTGATTCGCTTCTACGGGTCGCGATTCGGGATCAGCATGTGTATATCCAGCTTTTTGCAGGCCGGCATGATAGTGGTGACCGGCGATGGATAGTGTGTCACTCGGTGGTCGCCATTGTTTTTGGATTGTACTGTGCTTACCATCAGGCATAGTGCAGTCATTTTTCCGTGCTACAATAAAAAAAAATAACGATCAAATTATTGTTATTTAAGTAATACATCAATTCTATATAATTGCTCTTATTTATGTATCTCTAATATGGTGGCGTTACCGGAGCCACCGGACGTAGATAATAACAAAAGTCAACTCCTAATTAAAATTCTCGAACTATCAATTTGTTTTCCACCCCTATTTCCATCGCTTAGGAGTTGACTTATAAAAAAAGTAAAGAATGGGTAAACGTGGACAAACAACATACTTCAAGAATGCACCTAGAGATTTATAATTTTTTCGGACTCTGGCCCACCCGTTTAAAATCTAAAAATTTTTTTTATACACGTGGACAAAAAAAAATTCAAATTCTTACGCGAAACATGGAGGACTAACTACCCGGAGCTGTCGGCAATAATGAAATCTATTTATATATATTATAAGAATGTAAATCTAACGTGTTTATACTTTTTAGGTTTTTGTGAAAAAAATTGTTACATGTGTCTTGCAATAAGTAATACATTTAAATCTTTTTTTAAACTTGTCTCTCTATCTGTCTATTTGTTTGAATACGCATCACAGCTAAACTTCCGCGTTCATAATAAAACCTTTGCAAGAAAATCATATAGTCGATTGACATTTAGTCTTTATTTCATTAAAATTGGTTCACTCTATCAAAAGTTATTGTAATTTTAATGACGACGCGTATTAAGTAAGAGATAAAAGTAGACAGTAGTATAGTCCGCGTCATATGTTATGGCCGCTCTGAATGTAGCTTTGAATTCGACTTTGCGCATAGTACAGTCAAGAAGTTAATAGAAAACAAATTCAAAATATTATCATAAGAATTTGACATTGACATTTATTCATCTTTGTTACGGTATTTTACGTACAGTATAGTACGTTTTTAATCAATTATAATTCAAGGAGATATTTGTTTATTACATTAAGTAATAAGAATGTGGCAGTACAACGACCACATTACAATTTACAAAATATTTTGTAAAATAAAGATACGAATTCGATTGTGTCATCTTGTAAACGCTTTGACAGCTAATTTACGTAAACCTCTTTATTTAACATACATATAGAATATTTGCAAAATATTAGATATAAAAATGAACAGGTAATAAAAATTGAATCGTTACTGAGGTAATAAAACAACAGTAAAAACTAGATATGGACAATAGTATCCGAACGATAAAATAATAGACAAAGCTAGAATATTAACAGTTCGCCACATCATGTGTTTGTCAGTTATAATTAAATCCAAATAACATTTAATCACCTGATTTGTGAGTTTTTAGTGATCACGTACTTTGATTGAATGATCCCCTTATGCAGTATTTGTTTTTATCTGTGGTATATATCTAGTAGCATATATTGTGCAGATATCATGCGTGTTACAATACCGCTATTGTGAATAAAATACATACATAAGAGAGAAATTAAAATAAAATAAACGACGCCTTTCATAGAAACATTATTTTTCGAAGTGGATGGGTCTTGTAATAATGACAAATATACAAGAAAAAGAAAACAACGAAAATAGCAATAACATGAAATTAACAACAACAAAACTATTCTGAATACGACTGTACTGCAACTAGTAATGACAGTACACATGTGTCAACGTGGGTGAAATAGGGGGCGAAGTACGCGCGAGGGCGAGCTTGCTCTCCTTTTACCTCACTACGTCCCTCTGATACCTAAATTTGTGTTCTGCGCATCTACTTCAGAGCGGTTAAAACGTTTGACGCGGACTATACACTTAATACATTCAGATGACTTTATAAGTCACTGTTTTGTACATCAGGTTCAACGCGGACGAAGTAGCGGGCATAGCTAGTTATATGAAACTCTCAACTACTGGATACATTTTGGCCGACTGTACTTTTTAGTCGTTTCATCACATTTTATTAGATGCTGTTTGTTACTTTTTATATTACCTATTTAACTGTACAATAAAATAAATAGGAAACAATTATTGACAAAGACCGTGTATCGTTTTACAGATAAATCTTCGAGGTCGTAACATTTGCAAACATTAAATGGACACACGCGTAGATTAAATATACCCTTTGAACTATTGTTCGAAATAATAATGTAGTGTATAATGAATAAGTGGATCATTGATCGTTAAGTATCTGAAGCTATTTTATTATTACCATGCTACTTAGTCGATACTCGTTGGCTTTGCGATGCACGTATCTTGTATTTATTGACGGTAAAAAATGTATACAAAAGAAATTGAAAAAAGAAAGTCAATGTAATCCAACGAATATGTATCTTAAAACAAAAACAAAAAAAAAACTTTAAGCAGGCGCATATGAACGTCAAAACTACCAACAGTTCGGACAAACAACCCAGTCATCGAGACAAACTGGCTAGAAACTCGATCGGGTTTATGTTTCTAACGTACATACTTTTATAATACATTAAAGTTAGAATAGTTTTAAGCCAATGCATGGAGAGAGTTGTCAGTTCCAGACATCACCATCGTTCACATATTAATCCATACTATAATAGCCTTTTGCCACGAAACCCCGCTCGACATTTCGCTTAAATTTACAGTCCGGCAAATCGGTAATATGCTTTGGGAATATGTTGTAAAACCTAACACTATTTATCTAATTACCTAAGAAAGCCTTAAAGGAACTGCAGACAATGGAACAATCGAACAAAGAGCGTTCCGTGGCGACAATAATCCCGAGTTATCGATGGTGGAAAAATCAGATCAGGCCAACTACAACATTTCAGAAGAAAATTTGTTGTATATATAAGTGTGTTCCGGATACTACACCTGACAACTAATCGCATGAGGCGTGTTATGTCTTAGACTAGTGGTCGACAGGGTGTTGTTTTTTGATTACTTGGTTTAGCCCTACTTTTACTATTAGCTATTCCACAAAATGTTTAGTGCAGACACGACATAATAGTTATTGACTTGTTTTATAAAACATGATTAAATATTTTTAAAATGCAAGCCTACAGGTTAATTAAAGGCCTGTTTTATTGGTGTGTATTTGTTATTCTTAATTTATATATGTTTAGTCTTGGATTTTTATTTACAGTATCTATATCTATACCTATTTAATGTGAACATCTGGAACGTGTTTTGTATGTCTGTGTTACTTGTTTGTACTTATTAGGTTTGGTCTTTAATATTTCTGATATTTATTATAACCGACTGAACGTCCATTTAACATCACAAAGGCTCCCATCGAAACCAGCGCTACAGTACTACTGTTGTACTGCACATATTGGTTGAATGGGTTTGCCAATTGTTGGACTTTTTTTTCTTAATTTTTCATACGTATTTTTTTTTCGTCTAATTTGTTTGTTTAATTTAAGGTCATTGTATGGTTTGTTCCAACAATAAACAATTTCTTTCTTTCTTCCTACAGAAAAGACGCACATATTTAGAAAACAACTATTGTAAAGTACACCGTGCTTTTGTTCTCAGTGTCACATTTGTAGGCGTTCCCCTTCGATCAACAATAACTAGATAAAGGGTCGGCGCGAAAAATACGTCTCGGTAAATAAGAGCTCACTTGAAATGTGTGCCCTTATTTTGTTTAGTTTGTTTGAAACACAGCCAATGTAAGCCCGTATCACATGCCGCAATGTATTCAAAAGATACAAAAATAATACCCGAAAAAGCAATTTAACGGCCGGAGTATCTTACTTTCGCTAAATACATGTTGAATAAGTTATATTTTAAGCTTTAAACTAACAAATAATATCAAATTTTGAACAAAATTACCGATTTTAAACCTGTGATACAAATGTTTGGCCTCGCCCCTCACAAACACGCACAATAACAGGAAAACGTACTTTATTCATTACGTGTTAAGATTGAATTCACACTAAATGTTGTTTATGTTGTCTTTTCATTTGTGTGGGGGGTAATTTATTGCTTTGCTCCTTTTATCGTAAGTATTAGATAATATTTTGAACATTTGTGACTTTATTACTAGATGTTATGGTTGTAATTAGGTTGAACTTGAAACTGTTTTAAAACTTTTTTCTACCTTTCTTAGTAAACAAATAACTACACATAAGTATATATTTACGCGGACAGTTTTAGCAACGATTTTGTATGTGACCCTTTATCTAGTTATTGTTAATCGAAGGCGTTCCCTTAATAAAGTACTTAGTAAAGCCACACTTGAGACTACACTTTTAATCTAAATAATGTCCATAACATATCTCGGACAGAAAAAAACTTAAGTTCAAAAAGGCTCCTTGAGTAAACTTCAATTTTGTATTGTTTATCTTTGGTTCTTTTAGATGACTTTGCCGACCACTGCCGTATCGTCAATTCACCTGATTATTGGTACTAAAATAAACTTCGGTAGTAGAATATCAACATCATCAATATCAGATCATCATCATCATCAAATCAAAGAGTCTTAAGCTGACTAAAAATAAACTAGGATTTCTTTACGTTTCTTTTTAACAGTTGGCGTTGCTACACGTGTAAGAGCAAGACAGGTAATGCTCGTCTCACTTATTTTATATATGTGTTTTTAATAACTCCGAAAACTATAAACCCCTATACATCAGGAATGTATTGTTAACCAAACTAGATTTAACTATATATGTCATCGACAATAAATGGCTATTTAATTATACGAGCAGTATATTATATAAGTAATTAATACACGATAATAAGAAAAAATATATATATCTAAACAAAGTAATGAAGCAATACAAGTACAATGACGTCACAACGCATAAAACAATATCATTGACGAGCGAACAATAAATATATTTTTTTATTATTATCAATCCACACAGCCTTGACCGTATTCACTGTGGCGATTAAACGATAGGGAAGTTTTTTTTAATATATATATTATTGCCAATACGCGGGCACACTGTTTTAATTTACTAAGAAAATTGCGTCAAAGACAAGATACTCATGTTTTCATAACAATACAAATTTAGGTACCTAACCACAAATCGATTTTACAACAACAAACTGTAATATAACTGCTAAAATTATTTCAACGTTATTACTATAACCTAAAAAATTTTTTTTTTGTAAACCAATCTTCTAGTGTATTATTACTGCCATTGTTGAGCATATGATGATATTAAAAGTTTCTTGCGATCCATTCAATGAACTAACAAGAAGGTGGCCGTCTTGTTAGAACTTCCCAGGGAGTTTTTGTGGCAAGTCAGAATCCCTGCTTCGTGGTATTATTTCCGATCCACTTCAGTTGTGCACAATAACCAAACTATATTAGGTAAAACGCCACCAATACTAGATAATATAGAGTCAAGTAACACTAGATAATTAACAAAATATAAAGTCCACTACATGATATTCCAAAATGCCGCCAAAAACTCCTAAAAATAGTGATAGTTATATATCAAAAAATATTTAAAACAACTAAAGTTTAGTCTACATTGCCATAGATTTAAAAAAACTACGTTTGACATCTTACCTGAACAGGAATACAATATTAAAGTTAGCGCCAAAAAATTTTGACCTAAACTAATTCCAATCGAAATAATGAAACGAAAATATATTAGATTCGTATCAATAATGGAACCTACAATCGCTTCATACCGTATTTAATTGGTGAAGACGTTACTTTGTGGAAATCCATGATTTAAAATTAAGATGGCTGTCACTTAGCACTTCCGTTTGGTACCTACAAGCGGAAGTGCGTAGTAACATCTACCCTGGTTCGTATAGATCTTGCATTACAATAATGGAGTTGTTACTAAACCAACAAAAAATAATGGAAACAGTATAAGCCTACAATCGTATTATTTAATTATTAAAGACAAAGCCACAACATCGCGTCGAAGCAAATAAGCCAATTTTGGAAATAATCACCCATTGACAAAAATGAAGTATTAATATCGGACACAAATAATTCCCATAACCGATTCCCAAACCCACCACCCTGAGAGAGACCACTGACCTAGTCATGAGGTTGTTATGGCGTTTGCACCGTCTCCTACGCACCAATACGTTACCGGCCACCTTGTATTGTACTGCGTGCGTCTCTACTTTATCTGCTACGTAGCTAGAAAGCGTGATTACGGGTTAGTCAAGCAATATATGGCTGTAAATATGGTATCGTAGTACGACTCATTCAATCCTTTACCGCATGAATTATGAAGGGTGAACGAACACTCCCGATGGGGAGAACTCTCTTGGTTTTTGACCACAATATCACCTAAGGTTACGAGAAATTGTGACCAAAAATAAGCGATCAAACATATTTGATTGTAATTTTTCCGTTGTATATACAAATTACATCACCAAAATGAGCCATGCAGTAAAGGGTTAATGTACAAAATAAATATTACACCATCTCCCATCGATTACTAAATACCAGAAAACTAAATGCATTTATGGTACAGACCGGATTATACACCGAATAAGAAGCTTGTAATATGCATGCTAATTGTGCAAAATATATATGAAACATCAAAATACCTAACATTAAATAATGAAAAACGGAAATTTTATTGAATATTATCAATGGATTTGATAACTAACAATAAAAAGTATAAAATCGAAATAAAACTTGAATTTTGAAAGTCTAGGCTGTTTATCAAGATGATTTCTATGTTTCTGAAAGTGCTAAATTATGAAATTCGGGCTTTTTAATACACAAAAATATTTGGTGGTTGATGAACACGTTACTTTGCGGAAATCCATCGTAAGTATTTGATTAGATGTAACTTTGCACTTCTACGTGGATTTAATTGGCTGTTGCTACATCTCGCCGCAAAAAAAAAACCAGCCAATCAAATCAATCCGATTCAGTGCATATGGACAAGTACCAAAATATACTGTATTATGAGTAAATATAGTAAGTATGGTATAGAGAAAATAAATTGATAAGTAAAAAATATTCTTGAAAACAAGCTTTTGTACAAAAACGCTAAAAAGCTTATTCGGTTCTTTTTTCTGTGTATGGCAGCCATTTTGTTTTTATTCATTTTCGTGTATTTTCATCAGGACTGAATAAATATGTAAACTTGGAAAGTCGTAGGTCTAAAGGAATTATTCAGTTTGCAAGATACCACCTAAAAAAATTGCAAATTAAATGAAAACATGTAAAATTAGCAACAACACATTCGATTTTCGTCATAAAGTAACAAACCCGCGCGTAGTTAAGTAAGCGGTTTCATAATTCTATGGATTTTCGTATATAATCCGATCTCTACTTATAACTCTTTTTAGGGATAACTTCTAAAATATAGTACATACTAACGATCAAAGAAAAACAGAAAGTTGGGGAAATGCAAAGTAACATTTTAAGCTAACTCTATAAGCGTTTAAAAGCTGTATTTTACTATGTTATTCGGTTTTATATTGTAACTAAGCTGAGCAAGCTGAAAGGAGTCACATGTGGTTATTAGCATCTTATATAGTGGAGCATTTTTTCAATACGTACTTACTCATTTTTATTTTCAATAAATTACCCAATAAAAAAGTAACAAATAAGCATTGTTTCCATCAACAAACAGATTACATACAATTGTCTCAAAACAAATGCCTATAATAATAATCCAATAACAAATCAATAAAATTTAAAATGTGTAAATAAATGATCAGTGAAACCTATACGGTGTTACGAAAAAGTTAAATACTTGCTTTAAAATGGTTTCGAATTAAATGCACCGCGCTCGCCCGAGGCAAGTTCGCTTTATCCCTTTTCGCAAGTCTAACCTAACGTAACCAAAGCGAGACAAAAGAACAAGAGACAGAGACCGCGGTGCATTTAATTCAAACCTTTTTAAAGCAAGTATTCAATACGTATTTAATTTTTTTGTAATACGACTGTGATGGTTTTTTTGTATGTCAAACGCGGTAAGACAAACGAAGCTCTAATTCAATTAAATAATTTAACCGATTTTATACTCTGCTGGCTGCGCCTACGACTACTTTCGCATAATAACGTCATCTGAATGTATTAAGTTTTATGACTTATCTACTTTACTCTCGTACTTAAGTCGCGTCGTCATTAAAATTACAATAATTTTTGATAGAGTGAACAGATTTTAATGTAACCAAGACTAATTGTTAGGTACTCGAGGAATATGCTATATGATTTTCATGGAAAGGTTTTATCATGAACGCAGTACTTTAGCAGTGATGCGTGTTCGTACAAACAGGCATACAGACAGACAGACATTTCTAAAAATGATTGAAACGTAATTTATTACTCATTCCACGACACCTGCAATATATATATTTTTTATTTTAATATTATAAGTACAGACACGTTATATACATTCTTATTACATGTATAGATTTGATTAAAACAAACCTAATTTGTTCCAATGAAATTCAATGAAATATACGACAGATTCAGTTTAAAACATAGTTAAAAAAGTGTCCAATTAAAGAATAAGAAATGAGTCATTAGTCCTGGTTAATATAACATTCATGAATTTAAATAAACAATTAGATAACATACTAAACCATAATGATATTTGTTCGAGCACGTTTGCCGCACATACGTTATTATTTACATTCGTTAAACAAACACGTGTGCCTGTATTTGTATATAAGATATTTCATTAATCATGTTCTATAAAATTACATACATACATGGTTCTATTATATGATCATAGAATGAACTAGCTGGACCCGGGAATCCGTTCGCGTGGAACTTGAATGTAAAAAAAAACTGTGAATAATTGAAACTATTGATAATAATAAAAATTTGCGGGGTGGTAAGGTTTTACAGCCTGACTGGGTCGCAACCACCATGTATATGGCGAAAAAGCCCGTCATAGTGATTCGCTTCTGCGGGTCGCGTTTCGAGATCAGCCTGTGCATATCCAGCTTTTCGCAGGGCGGCATGACAGCGGCGACCGGCGTTGGATGATGTGTCATTCGGTGGTCGCCATTGTTTTTGGATTGTACTGCGCTTACCATCAAGCACAGTGCAGTCATTTTGCCGTGCTACAATAAAAAAAAAATGAAACCAATAAACGCAGTACTTTAAAAGTAATGCCTGTCCAAACAAACAGACAGACATTCCTAAAAATGATTAAAATATATTTTATTAATAACCCTACACACCTGCAACAATTTTTATCACAAATCTAAAAAGTACAAATACTATAGATTTACATTAGTTATTATTTGTATAAAAGATATCGCATAAGTGTGTGGGCAAGTGAAATACTAATGAACAAGAAAGCATTGCTCACGAGGCCATAATTAATTACTCGCTTAGATATGTCACAAATCTAGATCACTCAGTACATATGTACTTTTTAACCGACTTCGAAAAAGGAGGAGGTTACCACGTTCGATTGTATGTATTTTTTTTAATGTATGTTAATTGATATCTCCGTCAATTATGAACCGATTTTAATGATTCTTTTTTTATTTGAATTGGTTATATTCAGAGATGGTCCCATATATATCGATCGACTTCAAATATATTATTAGCTAGCGCGAATATCAATATTTTTTATTTAATTTGGTTAATTTAATAATTCAGTTATTTTTCGCTTTTTAATGCCTTATTAGTTTTCACATCGAAGGCGGTTGATTTTTTTTTTTTTTTATTTATTTTATATCATATTTAGCAACCAATATTCGAGATTATTACTGCTATTGTCGTGTACCTAAAAATATTGCAAGTGTCTTGCGGTAATTTAAATATTCTAATAAGATGGTGGCTCCCTCGTTACTAATTTTCAGGAAGTTTATGTGGCACCTTAGAATTCATGCTCCGTGGTATTATTTTTCATTCACTACACTTGTGCATAATAACCGAACTATATTACGTAAAACGCAACCGATATAACAAAATATAGATTGGTGGTAGTAGAGGCACGTTGGTGGTAGTAGAGCCACGTTTGGTGGTGATAGAGCCACGTTTGGTGGTGGTAGAGCCACGCTGAAGCTATTACACGCGGTTCATGGTGGATTTTGTAGCAGGCCCATTTCTCGATAACGTATTTACGAGTTATTCTCCAACTTGGACGTATAATGGCGTAAGTCTCGAAAGTGTTTTATCTATAATGCTTCTATGGCTCTCACTTAAATGTAGTTAGTTGATTAACCAAAAGAGATTTATTAGTTTAACATTTTTCCAGGTTTTACGTTTAATTTCTAAATATATTGTTTTTTTACATCATTCGTTATTTTTTATTTTGTAGTTAAATCTGCACAAGATTATATTTTGACGTATTAATAGTATTGATATATTTAAATACAGAGGGAACCACAAGTTCGTTTTCCTCAAAAAAAAAACTTTAACACGCAATTATCACCTTTGACAATAAAACCCAATTGACATGGCCCTTGAAGTTATTATCTGGCAACTTAGTAATGTTCTTTGGAACCTTACTGTAGAATCTAAGACCTATTACTTTTACAATATCTAACTTATCTAAATTATACGAATGTGCATTAAATTATCAAAGTAGTATTTGTAGGTCGTTCAAGTATTATGTAAGTAGACTTTTTGTAATTTCTGACCGCCCCCATGCCCTTGTCAGTAAAAATAAGCAATGTAAGAACATGGTAAGAACCAAGCCCCCACATCATGTGTATGTAAACATTTATATAAGTATATATTTTTTAATCTGTTCAGATTAAATAAATAAATATTGCTGACGTAATCACCACCCAGACTATGTCATCATAAATACAAATATAATCAAAGAACCCCGTCATATCTTACGTCATTCAATGACCCTTTTGGAGGGGAGAATTCCGGTACAAAATTTCTGAAAGATTCTCTTTAGTGGTTCCCACCAATCTTATAGCTAAGGTAAAATAGATATCAATTTTGAACATCTGGCAATAATGTAAAGGATCCAACTTACTTGGTAAATGTAGCATACATGATGTCGATGGGCACTCGGTACGGAAGCGCAAGTAGAGTTAGGTATCGCATAGCTCTCTGTCTCATCACCCAATTCACAATACCATTATTCGCAGAATCTATTGCATTCTGGAATATCGTCATCACCGTATCCGGTAGATCATCAACTAATGCATCCTAAAAAAAATATGTTATGTTAAATATCTGACAATACTATATTTACATAATGTACTAGCGGACCCGCCGGACGTCGTCCTGCCTTGATAATAAAAAAAAATTAAACCCATCCGCAACGGCATCCACCGGGTTCAATTGTGAATCTAAATCATACTTGAATCCACAATTTTTTACAAGAAAGACAATTTACATTTTGAAAGCATTTTATGGTGGTCTTGAAATATGTATTTGAAATTTTTTTACTATATAAAATATGCCTAATAATAATAACTGGCGTGGTCAAGTCACGGACTTCGCTAGTTATTCTGTATTTAAGAAGAAGTACAACAAGAAAAAAAATGTGACATTACGTGTTTCACACTTGTTTTAGATAGTCATATTATTAAATGTGTATAAACTATAATCAATTTAAAAAAAATGAACTTGGCCAGTTTTTTCTCTTTAGGCCTTGAAATACAAATAAGGTGTTATTAATATGAGACAAGCTTTCTTCCTGAAACTTAAAACTTACCTGTCTATGGATTTTGCATTCCTCACAATCCGGATCGTAATCATAGGTAGTATCGTCAAGGACATCCTGAAGTTGGAACGTGGACTGGACAGCGAGACATCGCGTACACGATATCAAGTTGTTTCTGTGCAGGAAACGAAGGGCATCGTCGAAACCCTGCTTGCACATATTACTAAGTACCTCCGGCGTAGGAGGGAATAGGATCCGTGCGAAACGATTCATGTTCTGCTTTGACAACTCTATACTCGTGTTGGCAAGGTTTACCTGTTAAAGATACGATTTTGAGGTGTAAGGGGTGTCGAATAACATCATAAGACTTGAGACACTCAAGCCAACCTCACCTGCGCGTGGTGCACCCTGCTGAATAACGAACGAGGCAATGGCGAAAGCGGGGTGGTAGGGCTTCACAGCCTGACTGGGTCGCAACCACCATGTATATGGCGAAAAAGCCCGTAATAATGATTCGCTTCTGCGGGTCGCGTTTCGGGATCAGCTTGTGCATATCCAGCTTTTTGTAGGCCGGCATGATAGTGGCGACCGGCGATGAATAGTGTGTCACTCGGTGATCGCCATTGTTTTTGGATTGTACTGTGCTTACCATCAGGCATAGTGCAGTCATTTTGCCGAGCTACAATAAAAAAAACATGAGGAGAATCATTGAGTCTCTTTAAGTGTACTTTTCATCATCATCTCAACATTAGCCTGAAAAAAAATCACTACAGAGTCATAGGCCTCTTCTCAAAGTAAGGAATGGACATAATCACCACGCCAGCCTACGACGTATTGCCGATTTCAAACTCGGAGAAATTCTTAGTTCTACGTTTTCCCACGTATACTTAGTACTACAAGAAATTTTCTCAGGTACTTTGAATTTTTAATCCTAATTAATTCCATATAATGTCTCTGCTAAAGCAAAGTCGTATAGTAAAGATTTCTATGGTGGTAGAGCCACGCTGAAACTATTACTGGTTTCAGCATGAATGGGTCGGCTCGTCCGGGGTACTACCACCCTCGCATAGAAAACCGACGTGAAGTAACAGTGCTTGCATTGTTGCGTTTCGTTCGGTCAGTGAGAGCGCCGGAGGCCCACCTCCCTTCCCCTCCTCTCTCCGCTCCCTCTCCCTTCCCCCCAAAGGGTGGCAACGCACTTGCGACTCCTCTGGTGTTGTTAGTGTCAATGGACGGTGGTGATCACTTAACATCAGGTGACCCACCTGTTCGTTTAGTTTAGTCATAGGTGGCTATGACATAAAAAAAAAAAAGTCAAGTTAAAAAAAAATGCTCTTTGAATAAATTCTATTTTTGTATTGTTTATATTTGGCACTTCTGGATGAGGAGTTTGCTGATTACTAGTATAAACCAGTAGTCGGTAAATTCGTCATGCGAAAGCGCCAAATATTAAAAAAAATACAAAAGCGAAGTCTATACAAAAAGAACCTAATTTTAAACTTAAGCTTTTGTTTTAGCAGAGACATTTTTATGGAAATATTTAGGATTAAAGTACACATTCGAGTTTGCCTTTCGTAAATACGTATTTTTACGTACAACTAACCGTGCTTAGTCCGGTGAAGCTGTTAAGACCTTGCTAGGTCAAAAGCGTGATCAGTTGGAAAAAAAACTAACCGTGCTATTGTTGCTTCCTAAAAATGTACCTCTTGCCTGTAGGCTTGCGTTTTAATAACAACGTGTCTCTTATAAGGCAAGTTAGTGAACAATATTCGGGGTTTGCAATAAACATTTTTTTGAAGCGCCACAGTGAAGGAGTAAAAGAGCCGACAAATGTCTTTACCAACAACATGTATTAAGTGAAGCTATGCGTAAAAAGAAACGCGTATTCTTATTTTTTTAAACACCTACTCATGCACCTACACAGTTTACCTATGATCAATAGAATATAATTCAACATACTGTTAACCTGTGGTGTTTTCCCAGTACCCTAACTTACCCATTCAATCTGACAAGTGGTAGTAATTATCTAACACTATAGTTGAAGCAATCAAAGCCCACCGGTAAAAATGTGTAGACACTAGATTCGAATATGAGCTCTCTACAAAGCCGACACCATAGCAGTATACAACAATTCGTTATTCTACGTTTAATCCGTTAGCATCTACAGTCAAATCGTCATTTAACATTGAATTAAGATCGTAATAAAGACTCGTTTATAAATTGATGAAGAGTTCACAGTTGAACTTAGTACATGTTAGATATTATATATACTCCAATATTATACGGACTATATTGTTTTTTTTTATTGTAGTACAGCAAAATAAATGTACTATGCCTGATGGTAAGCTCAGTACAATCCAAAAACAATGGCGATCACCGAGTGACACACTATCCATCGCCGGTCGCCGCTGTCATACCGGCCTGCGAAAAGCTGGATATGCACAGGCTGATCTCGAAACGCGACCCGCAGAAGCGAATCACTATGACGGGCTTTTTTGCCATATACATGGTGGTTGCGACCCAGTCAGGCTGTAAAACCCTACCACCCCGCACTCATGTAGATGGGCTTATTAGTAAATAGTATTCCATTATAGTTGGCAATGTAAATTAACTGGAGAGTAATATTGAAAACGACTAGTAATCAAATGATACATAACCCATTTACAATAGAAATAATTATCTACTGCATTGGTTAGAATGTTAATTACGACGCTAGCATTGAAGTATTACTTTGTAATGCCACACTGATAAGATAATAAATTATGTTCAAACGAATGGAAACTGTATAAAATAGTTACATAAATAATCATCCGTTTATTTGCGTATATACACGCATACCTGCGTGTGTCGCTACGAAGTTTTATCTATGGTCACGATAAATGCTGGTTTGGGAACAAATTATCGTTAAGCGTTACGAACTAGATGCAGCACGATAACTGGATTCACAATTTCTACACACATCAAAGGAACTTCGAAATGGTAATTTCGAGTTATTATTGGTTATTGTTAGAGTTATTAGTTTTATAGGGGATAACTAGCGGGCCCGGCAGACGTTGTCCCGCCCTGATCACAAAATACAACCTTGACAAATTATATACCAAAACGTTCCTCATGAATCACTTTATCCACTGGTGTAAACAGCTTGAAAATCCGTTGAGTAGTTTTTGAGTTTATCGCGAACAGACAGACAGACAGACGCGGTAGGGGAATTTGTTTTATGCTATGATTTGGAGGATAATTTTTAACGCGACAAGTCGCCGAAGCATCGTTACGTAGGTGTGAGAGTAACATTATATATTTCTTTATTTCCTTAATCCTATTTAGATTCCACTGGTAGGCACGTCACGTGAGCGAAGGGCTACTACTTATTTACTACGCTAATATTTTATTTTATTTTCACCTAGTTACCAAAGTAGATTTGATATAAACATACTGATTTTTAAGCCGTTCATGATTAAAATGCCTTATTATATCCTTTAAAAGTAATTACAGTCATGTAAATTGCACAAAAAAATTAACTTAACCAACCGTTTAAGTAGGAAATAGTAAGTTTATTTGTGTTGATACTCACATGAAACAGTTGCGAACTCAAATCTCTAGGACAAATGTCGCTTTCACCACAGAATGGGCTGACTGTGATGGTGTTCTCGTCCAAGACGGGCAGATTATCACTAAACCCACCATCCATATACCTGATGCCGTGAAATCTAGGTGGTAGTAACCCTGAGAATACTGGCACGAAGCATGACGCCAGAAGCGCCTGGTAACAAAACATCATCATTGGCAAATAGCAGAAATTATGAAAAATCTCAATGTTTAATTTTTTATCTTAGATCTCGAAACTATTCCTAGTCAACAAGGTCATAAGCAAGAAAAAATCTTACTTTTTTACTAATATTATAAATTTGAACGTAAGTTTATTTATTTACGGTTTCATGCCTTATACTCTCCCAATCAACAAAATGCATTTTTATATTATGCATTTCATTATGCACATCCACAGCCTTGGACAGAAGTGGGCTGCCAGCTTTCTACTGACTAAAAAACCTACGAGATACCTTTTGCCGCGCTAACGGAGTGTCATGGGGCGCAAGGCATACATCACACACCAGGCATACATGACACCCTGGCGGCAAGATCCTGCGCGAATACCAGGCGACAATCAAACGCAAGCCAATCAAAAACTAATAAGAACTTATCTATAATGACAAGAGGATGTATAATACATAAAGATGAATATTTATGAGTTAGCCTTTTATTAATTACTAGACTATTTATCAAATTAAAATGATAGTTTGTCGAGTGTTTGTATACCCCTAAAGGTTTCTGGATTATTACAATGCATATGGTGGCTCGCAAGTTGGTTCAATATAGAGACAAGAGGAACAAAGTCACAGTTAAAAGCTGGTATATGTTTACAGGTCACCCATAAATTATGTCACATAAATCGTATGATTTCTGAGACCAATCACTGTCATAAATATGAAGGTTTACATTTATGTAACCACTTCTTCTGAAGTGACATCACATTTTTATTACATCACAATTATTAAAACAGCTTTACAAATAAATCAAATTAAATTTCATAATTAATGAAATGATTTATACAAAATATAATTATGTTGTGTACATGGACTTTGACTACACTCAAAGCATTGAAGGTGGCAATGGCCTTGCGGTGTATATCAAAGACGGCCGATTAGCGACATCGTAAGTAAAGCCAGCGTGAAATTCATGCCGCTGTCACAATCCAAAATGTGAAAAAAAATTTAAACAATACAAAATATCTAAAGTTTGTATGATTATAACATATCTCCTTACAATTGAAATTTAGAATTTTAATACTTTAAATTTAAAAATGTGATATCAGGAAGGTTATGATTCATCCTTCCCTTTGTCACAGGATGTCACACTTTGTACAGCTCTACCTTCCATTACCCTGTGACGTAATTTATGTACGACCTATAATATGACCTACAACTTTTAGTTCTTTATTCATAACATTTTGTTTTAGTTATCAACTTAGTAAAACAAAATTTGTAAATAATTGTATATCTGTACATTTTTCTTGAGATGGACTCAAAAAGCACTGGCCGTTTGAGCACCCCTGATCCACTTAACATTGAGAAAAAAGAAAATTTTCTGTTACATTTCAATGTTACTTTAGTATAGGAAAATCTGCATATTTATATTGCATTTGAATAATTTTTAAACATAGTAAAACAAACCTGCAAAAGATCCTCTCTTGTAGGGAACTCTGAGACTATAACATTCTGCCCATCATAGACCCTTGTAAGTGATATATGAAGCCTTCCGCTGACAATTTTATGAACATCCTGTGGCAGGTATTTCTGCATACCCTCGAGGAGTACATTCTGAATATTGAATGAGGGACTAAACGGACCGAGAGATCCCGCCCTTGCTTCCCTTACGACTCGTAGTACATCAGTTGTGATTTCACCTAAATATATTTAAAATTAAAACAGATTTTTATGTATTTTGAAGTGATGATGGCTCAGATGTAGCTATATTGATTAACCTAAATTAAAATCCTGCAATGCATGGTAACTTTCGATGAAGAAAGGCATTGTGATGGAACCATAGTAATATAGTTAGAACTTTTTTTTTTCTCGAACTATCTACACTATTGACCTGGCAAGGTCTTTACAGCTTCACTGGACTTGTATTTAGAGTGTTTAAGTACTCAAATACCTTTTTTTACACATCCAACTTGCTACCACTTTCAAGTTAAGAATTTCACCAAACTCAAATAAATGAATTCTAAGATTTGAACTTGAGGGCCAAACTTCCTCTAAGATTATGATGTTACCATCTAAGGCTACATAATCTGGTTTTGCTCAAAAAGTGAAAGCAATAAAGTACATTGTAAACGTTTAGAACTGCATAATGAATATCAGAATATCAGAAAATTTATGTACTGCTCTGTACAAAAATGTTGTCAATAACAGTGAAGTAATTGATACAGATCGATAAGTTATCTCTTTTGTTTAACAGTCGGTAAATTCTAATGAGATACATAAATATTAGCATTTTAGTTATACATATTTATTTATTTATATAATTCTCAATAATAATTTACATTCATACAATAATAATTAACAATAATAATTTCTCAATAATAATTATTTACATAAATAATAATTTACAATTTACATAATTCATAGATATATTTGAACACTACAATTTGAAAAATAAAAAATTGGAATTTTTAAAAAATTTATAACATATTTGGATGTAAATTCTCATACACATTCCAAAATACATTTCAAAGAATTTTTCCAGAGCAAAATATTTTTAATATATTTAAAAATACAAGACTATTAAATATTTTATTGGATTGCTGTATAATCAAATTATCGATTATAGTATTTATTGAAAAGTAGGACACAAACTTTAAATTTAACATAAATGTCCAATACGTAAAAGGCATCCTTTGATTTTATGAGACCATTTTCCTGTATACAAATTTACATATCTGTATAATAATAAGGAATATTTTTTAACCCTTTCAGTTACTCATAAATATTTAAGCTTTATTAATCATTATATTCTTTTAGTATTTCAATGACAAAATCCTTACTAATATTTTAAGCACAAATATGAGTGCCTTTGTTTGTTACAATTTCTGACCTTAAATACTAACTTTGACTTACACAAAATTTTGCACACACATTGTCAGAGGTATAGTAAAAAAAGATTCGGCTTTGTGCCTTAAGCACTCGCCTTAGTCATCCAGTGAAGCTGTTAAGACCTTGCTAGGTCAGTAGCGTAGTCAGTTAGAGAAAAAAAAGGTATATAAAACATAGGTCAAATCTAGATGAATTTGAGCAAGTAAAAGCTAGATAAATATAAAACAATTATAATGTCCAATAATTCCTAATAAAATAATTATGTACACCTAATAGTATTACCTTATAACCCAATACAATCACAGTAGTGGATTGTTTTTCCTCTAAAAAGTTGTCATATAAGAAAGCTTTTTTTTACATCACTTGTAAATAACAACAAAATGAAATTATAGTTATTACGTACCAATAGGCAAGTCGCACAATAAGCAGCAAGCTGACAATGCTCCGAAAGAAGCACCCGAAATCTTCCCTAAAAGTAGGTGAGGTGCATATTTCTTAAAACAAACAGCAACGCCAACGTGGTATATCCCGAGGAAACCACAACCGGCGAACGACAAGTTCATTATTATTCACATCAATTATTCGACAAATTAAAAACAACAATTTCACATAAATCGTGATTTTTTAATAAAATGGGTCGACACACTCGTACTTAACTATACGATAAAACTATCTTGAGTAATAAATAAACACGATTAGATTAATTTTATCACTGGTATTACTTAATCTTATTTATTTTCACTTTCTGAACGTAACATAAATTCGGTCCATACTTATAAATAAAACAAAACACGTCAGATAAACTGTAGAAAACGAACTGGAGAAACTGCAAAATAAAAATCGTAAACTTAGCACAAGACGTAAATAATATCAATTTCAATACACGTTATTTTCCCGGCATGACGTACGAAGATAAGTATACCACAGAGTATGTACACCTTAAGAGATAAAATTTCTATAGATATATTAAAGCAATCGATTAGATCTACTATCAAAACAGTGGATTCTTCACTAATTAATGTATCCATGTTTTCTCACTTGTTTGGTTAATAAACTAAATAAATATAAATAAACTGCAAATAGTACGAGCACACTATTAGTCATTTTTGTTAGTATTGGTCTATTGTAGTCTAATTGACATATTAAATTTCTACTTAATCGCTTACACAAAATTTTATCAATTAAGAATTTGACGTGTACTTATAATATAATGAAAATCATTACGTACACTTATTTTAGAAAGGCATTAAAATCAATAGACTTCGTATAAGATTCAATTAAGTTGAATAATCGATTACTCATTGTTCACAGGGTTCTAACCTTACATGCACTTTGGCTTGCCGCAGATCATTCGACTAAGAAAGAAAACAAAAGTATCCAATTTTGAAAGATTCAGTATATTATTAGATTTACATTTAATTAAGTAATTTGGTTATAAATATATATCTACATCAATTAAACAGTTATACTTTTACTATAAAAGAAAATTTCGCTTACGGGTAAATAAACTTGTTTTACCTTAGGTTAATGCCTATGCTGCCAAACAAATGTCATTAGTCTGTCTTGCCAGCAATTAACTTTTAGTGCTTTTTCAGATATTTTTGGGTTATATTAGATCTGAACTCTTGACAAAGACTTTTCATTTCAGAACTGTAATAACTTTCTTTCTAGAACGGTCATTTCTCCTATGTAATCATAAAATATTATAGTACGTATAACATTTTATATCTGTAGATAAAATACATACCTAAGCTATGTTGCTATTTATTTCTTTTAGCTTTCATTACCGGCAACACTTTTCATTTATTGACAAAACGAAATTAGGCTATACTCGAGGAATTTATAAGTAAACAACGGTATACTTTTGTTTTTTTAATTTCAAAATGACCAGACACGCAAGAAATTGCACAGCAGGAGCTGTTTACACGTATCATGAGAAGAAAAAGGATGCCGCAGCATCAGGTTATGGGACACAAAGTGAAAGAGTTGGAAAAGATTCAGTCAAGAACTTTGACTGTTGCAGTTTATCTTTACAGCCCTGCAGGAACCCCGTAGTAACAAAAGAAGGTTATCTATTCGATAAAGAAGCAATTTTGGAGTACATAATAACTAAAAAGAATGAGTACAACAAGTTATTAAAAAAATATGAAAAGCAATTGAAGAAGGAAGAAAATGAGAAAGCAGAGCTTGCTGCTGCAGAAAAGGAGGCAAATTTAATCAAATTTATGAACAGAGAGAAGAATATATCATCCGTTAGCGGTAGTATCAAGCTGGGAAATGTACACAGTGCATCTACTTCTGTTTCGAATCTTGCTAATGGAAAAGACAAAGAGCTGCCTAGTTTCTGGGTGCCATCACAATTGCCTGATGCTAAATTGACAAAAATAAACAAACCAGATTCAACAGTGTATTGTCCAATCAGTGGTAGACCTTTGAAAATGAAAGATTTGATTGAAGTAAAATGGACTCTGGTGAATGATCCGGATGATAAAAAATCATTAATAGCTAAAGAGAATAGGTATATGTGTCCAGTAACACATGATATACTAAGCAATGCAGTGCCTTGTGCTGTGATCAGGTGATGTAATATTTATTAACCTGTTAACTGAGTGCAACTTATAAGTAGGTTAAAAGTAAACAATATTGTGAAAGGGTAGGACATATGCATACATCCTTGAAATATACATTGTGCTCTGGAACAGGTGGTACGTGCTACAAAGGTATCAGGCACAGATACACATTGAAATATGAATTTCAATGAAATACATACATAGAAATACATCCATACAAATATATGACACATAGTGAAAGAGTTCGCACTTGTTAAATGCTGTGTAATTAAAAAAAGGGAAGTTAACAGGTTAAACATAAAGACCATTTTTTATATTATGTTAAAGTACATGTCTCCTTGTAACTAATTATGTAAACAAATTTATACTCAGAATGAAATTGGTGAAGTATTTTAGAAATGTTGAAATATTATAAATTCTACACAATCTTATTAAATGTTATTATTCCATATATAAAATCAAAATACAGTTCAATCATATTAGAACTGAATGGCCAAAGTAATGTGACTTTTTTTATA
Source organism: Antheraea pernyi (assembly GCA_015888305.1). Classification (NCBI taxonomy): domain Eukaryota; kingdom Metazoa; phylum Arthropoda; class Insecta; order Lepidoptera; family Saturniidae; genus Antheraea; species Antheraea pernyi. The sequence goes on from MU158718.1 coordinate 2,385,772, forward strand.
GATGGCTCCAGGCCTATTTATATATTATACTACTCACCAATCTGACCTGAACAGCTCTCTCACTATAATATATGACAAAATTATACAATCCTTTTGCATGATTTTTCTGAGGCTCCAATATGAACTTTTCATTATGCAATGTATATTATGATTGAAATACTGTTTCCAGCCAAGAATGTGAGTTTTAGAAAACATGTTTGAAGCATTTTTCTGGTGGGTGTCACCGGGGGCACTGTACCTACAAGGCACTGTAGGCCATTACTATCATTATCTTATTTTTTAACAATCGTGCTTCAATTGCTAAGTAACATTATAGTAACCATGGTATTATTGAAAATTTTATCAGTACCCACATTTAGTATATACTTTGCCTGTCACCAGTGAACCCCTTGCCACTCAACGTGGTTAATAATTCTATAATTAAATTGATGACATTACTAACTTATACATATATATATGTTGGTTTGACCACTCTCTCAAAAACAGTAAACCTACTTATATCTCAGTGAAAGGTGTATCCTATGTTCTTTCCTATAACCCAGTCAAAGTTAAGGCAATTTCATAATTATTAGTTGAGTGGTTGTGGAGTTAAAGTGTAACAAACAAATACCATTGAGATTTGTAACATGAGTAAGGATTATTACATACTAGCTTCTATCTGTGACTTTATTTTGAGCTGACGCTAACATTAACTTGCGACTTCATTTTCATAGGTGATAATATTTTTAAATAATATGTATGTTAACCCCGATTTTGAAACATTTTTCATTGGTGCTCTGCTCCTATTGGTCTTCGCGTAATTAAATATACTATATACAGTAACATATATGAAATAGACTATAGCCTGCCTCCATAAATTAGTTATCTAACACTGAAACAATTTTTCAAATCGGACCAGTAGTTCCTGAGATTAGTGTATTCAACCAAACAAACTCTTCAGCTTTAGATTAGTATAGGCATCTCAAAAAGGTTAAACTCGATCTTATTAAATGCGTGTTGCGCCCACGCTCGCGTAGCCTACCCTCGCACCGCCGCGAGGGAAGGAATCCTCTTTAGCTCCCGCACACATCGCGGTTCTCAGTAATATCTCGAGCCTAGGTCGTCCCCACGCGGAGCCCTCTTGATATTATTTTCGCGATACAGTGACTCACCTACATCACTTGAACACAACAACAAGTCCAACAAACAAACCTTCCAGCTTTATAATATTAGTGTAGATATAAAACCATGTAACATTAGATTTATTACAGAACAACTGGACATGTCGTGACAATGGAGTGTGTTGAAAAAGTAATAAAGAAAGACTGGTTACATCCGTTAACTGGAGAGAAGTTGAAAGAGAAAGACATCATCACATTGCAGAGAGGTGGTACGGGTTACGCTCTTACCAATCAGAACTTGGAGGGGAAGAACGAGAGACCTGTATTACAAGCATAGGATGGTAGCATAAGTTATGTTTAAAATGTGAAAGTAAGATTAATTTAGCTATATGGTTTCCTTAAGTCTTGTGGGATTTTTGGTTACTTTGGTATATTATTGACACATTTTTATACAGTTGTTTGCAATAAAGGTCTTTCCTTTATATCTTGTTAACTTCTTTAACATGTAACTTAATTGTAAGAATGCATGGAAATAAAATCCAGAAATCTTTTACTTGCCAGAACAAGAACTCTATTATATGTAGACTGATTTGAAAATTTAAAATTTAGTTATACGTCTAACTTTATTTGTTTTGTATATAGTAAATTGAATGGATAAAATAAAAAGTTTTGAATCTTTATATTGCTTTTTTTAATTCTTGAATCTATATAAAATATCCATTGGTAAATTACCTGATAACTGGGAAAAGTTGTACAATGGATACAATTATCAAGTAGTTTTAAATCCTGTAGCTTAAATACCTATGTCATAATGACTCTCTTATGGTCAAATTGTGCTATATCTTTTGACGTGATAACGTCTTATAAATCGATTCAGTCCGGCTGCACGCAAGGAAAAGCATGACTCATTGTCACATTCCGTCTGAGTCGAACGTGCAAGCCAGAGCGGCGGAACAAGCGATAGGGAGGCGCGATCGGCCTAAGCGTTCGAAAGCATCTATCTATATATTAAATATTTCAATTCATGAAAGTATAGTTTTTCATAAATGATTCTTATGGCTTTATCACGTAAAATTATCGTACGTATAAGGAGTTCCGATCGTACCGTCGACTCGAACGGTTGTCCGTTTTGCTGCGCGCGCTAATTTCGATTTTAATACTCGTGATTTAGTGACGTCAGTTATTGTGTTGTTCCGATCCGGCACAACTGCGCTGTACAGGTGCGCTGCACACCTGCGTTCTTTTTCCTAGAACTGAGTGAGACCTTTCCTTTGTATTTATTTATTGCTTTATCTATTTCTTGGTATATTTATTTATTTACTCATTTATTTATTTACGTATTTCTTTAATTTTTCAGTGATTTATTTATAAATTTATTTACTTTTTATTGTTTGTTTATTTAAGTAGTCTTATGTTATTTTTCCCCTGTCTCGCTCAGGTACTTATTTGCGTTGTTTTCCTATTTTGTTTAGTTTTAAACAGCTCCCTTTGATCCGGACTCAGGATAGTCCGTTAAATTCATTAAGGCGCGCCCCCCTGCCCCTCTGGCAAGGAGGTTTCACATGTCTTCCCCCGCCCCACTCCCCTCCTCAGGCCCCGGTATGGCCGCTGAACAAGAGATCAGTCTCTTAGAGACTGAGCTCATTAGCATCCGCGGCTTCATAGCCGCTATCTGTCCTCGTCTCGTAGACGACTACGATGCGTACGCTGCAAAGCGTCGCACCGAGCTCCCTCATTCCTCGAAGCCCGCTCCCTCGATCTATGCCAAGATCGAGGCTTCCAACAACTTCCCAATCCCAGCCGATCGCGATAGCGATGACTCCGACTCCGACTCCGGCTCCGACATGGAGCAAGACCCTCCTGCTCAGCAGGATCCCCCTGCCGAGCAAACCCCTCAGGCTGAGCAAGCCCCTGCTGCGGACGATGGCTTCACCACCGTCACGCACCGCAAACCGCGCAAGAACAAGAAGCGCCCGAAATCACCTTCCGATCCGGAGGACAAATCGCCCTCTAAAAAGATCGCAAACGTCAAATGGCGCGAAAGTGCCAAAGGCGACACCAGCGCCCTCTAGACCCAACTCGCCCGCGGCTGCGGGTTCCGCAGTTTCGGACAAGAAGC